>JARJPL010000014.1:0-62663 GCA_030782805.1 Aschersonia sp. MBC 622
GGAGGAGGGGGGAGGGGAGAGGGGGGAGCTTGATGGTATACATACGTGGTGATGAAATTCCACGTGCGGTTGCTCAGGAAATAGGTGGGATCCTCCCACACAGGACGCTTCAGTACGTCTTTCCAGTGCTTCAGGTTGCGCCACGTCTCTTCGGGTGTAGCACCGGCAAATGGTGGGAAACCAGTGAGGGCCTCAAACAGCATGCATCCCAAGCTCCAGTAGTCCACTGTGGAGTCGTATTCTTCCCCTCTAAGGACCTCGGGAGCCATGTAGTCTGGTGAGCCTACAATTGACTTGGCATAGTTGACGTCGTTCTCACGCATGTTTCGGTAGCTTTCGCGGCGCTCTGAAACGGTACGCTGCTCTATAGGCTTCCCAAAAGGCACCGACGTCTCGGACGCCTCCTCCAGCTTGACACGCATAGACTCAATACGTGACGGAGCAAGAACACCGGCGGCCAGACCAAAATCCGTCAGCTTTATATGACCGCTGGAGTCAATGAGAAAATTTTCAGGCTTCAAGTCCCGGTGAATGTAGCCGAGCTTATGCAATGCGTCAATGGAGCAGAACATTTCCGCAATATAGAACCGGGCATGGCGGTTGGACAAGACACCCGTGTTATTAAGCAGAGTGCGGAAATCGCCGCCCGGGACGTATTCCATGGCAAGATAGATACTCCTGTCGTCCTGGAAAGAGTAGAGCAGTCGCACGAGCCATTCACTGGACGCTGTCGTGAGAATATCACGCTCAGTAAGAACGTGACGGACCTCGTCGAGCTTGAAAAGCAATTTCTTGCTCATGACTTTGAGCGCGCACACCTCGCGCGTGTCCTTCTTTTGAGCCAGAAAGACCTGGCCATAGCCTCCTTGGCCAACCTGAGTCAGGATTTGAAAGTCACCGTGACGCAGACGGACGCGACGCTTGCGAAGATTGGCACGCTCGCGGCCGGCGTATTTGCTCCACATCTGGTTAAAAGTCGCATCATCGGTCGCGGGGGGTGCGGGGAACTCGGCGTTGAAAGCAGCGAGGCGGTTCTGCCGGGAACCGACATATGTGAGGAGATCAAAATAATAATCGAGAAAGTCTGCAAAGTATTAGAAAACCGGGTGGACATGGTAGCAGGCGCGAGACGCACATAGTTGAGTGACATTGACGAGCCGGCGGACACTGGGTCTCTGCAGAATCTCGCGCTCCTCGGCTGTCAGGCCGCGTGATGTATTGAACCTTTTGGCTGGCGTTAAAGGGCGCTCCTTGCCCTCGTACAACTGCTGTCGCGAGAGAGCAGCGTGTGTCATGTGCTGAATAGGAGGGGTGTTCTCCTGACCCTGCTTCTTCAAAGGACTGCCCGGGGTCGGTGCCTTGTGCAAGACACTATCATCGGCAACAAGGCTGCTGTCATCGACGGGCTGGGCATTGATTTTGGCTGGCGAGAGAGGGGTGACAATGGTCTGGGGACGCGATAAGCGAACAGGCGTGTCGGCCTCACCAGTATTGAGAGACATGGCACTGTCAAAGGCTGAGGGTAAGTCGTGGGCGCCCGGCGGGTGAGTCTTCTTGCTTGGGCTGCCCTGAGGGGTGTTGAGCGGGTTGAGGAAATTGTTGTTGATTGTGATCTTGGTGGGTGTCGCGGGGCGAGCGGTCTCTTGGGCCACCTTGTCGCGACCCGACTGGAAAAAGTTGGACATGAAGCTGGCCATGGCTGCTGATTCGGGACCGACGTCGTGATAAACGTCAACAAAACGCGTTGGTCGATGAGAAAGGCGGGCCGCAAGATGGGGCTTCGTCTGCCAGACGAGAGAGCAGCGGGCAGCAGGTAAAGAAGCGGCGAAGCTGTCCGATGCGAATAGTATGCAGAGAAACAATGCAGATGGAGGTCTATGCCAACGCAAAACGACGACGGAATAGTAATAACGACGAAGAGCAGGTTGGCAGATGCAGATGCAATGCGGGATCGGTTTGGCTGGTGCTGGGGTTTGGTAGTGGAATCTGGGGGTTGCTATTGGGTGGAGCTGTCGCTAAAGTCAACAAAGGTTGGAGCAGCAACAGAAGCTGGCAGCTTGGAGGGAAGCAGGAAGTGGTGGGGGAAGGGAGGGAAATCTAACTTTATTACTGCGCATTCCTGAATGTTCGAAATTAAGAAATAAGACAGCCCTCCTTTTCTTTGTGGCTACTGTCCAAGGAAATTGGGGCGTAGTGCATACGGTGAAAGCTTGCTGCAGCAATTGGTTGATGCGGGTTGGCGGGTAGGCTTTGTTTACAGAGGGTCAATACAGTGACCTCATCGCTGTCTCTAACAAGTGGTGGGTATTGCGGTGCGGCTCAGCCACAGGATACGCACATGGGTCAATGCAAACAAGCACGATACTGGAGACTTTGCAGAGTGCCATTGAATGTTTAAATAGAGAAAACCAAGAGTGATCTCATTTACGACTCTTTTCTTGTCCTAAATTTTGTTTCCAACGTATCAGTAGCTACTAACATACTTGTCACACTCAGTGTGCACCAGTGAAATTCGCCAGAAGCCGGCGCAGCAATTGGCAGGGCGCCACAGACCGCTAGTCCAAAACAGAGCTAGCGCACCATGGACCTCGTGTGCGTTGTTCAAACGGGAAAGTAGACCGGATCAACGCCGGCCCGCTTGCCTGCGCCCAACGAGTTCCCAAGTCCACAACGACATGAAGTGGATTGGGGCTCTCGGTTGAAGCACGTGATTTGAGTCCTGGGCGGGGCACGCACGCCAAATCGGTATGGGAAAACCCTGCCAAATGGCACAAAATAGAGGTCATCCACTTTTCAAACAATTGACGAGAGCGACCTTTTGCCAATTTTCCACACCACAATTGCTGTCCGTTAACTCGACCAAACAACACAGCCGAATTTCGTCAAGATGGAAGCTTCCAAGACCCCCGTAAAGCTGGTCAAGGTGACCAAGGTTATTGGCCGTACCGGTACGAATCTCCAATTACCCCTTGAGCGAAAGGGCCGCCAAATCTTATCAATCCGGAATCATTGCCGAATGCGACTTTCGCTTGCTCGAACGAACCGCTTTGTCTGGCGAACCGAGATTGAGATTGAGATTGGCGGAACTATAGAGCAGCATGGGACTCTTGGCTAATTTGTCGCTTTGAACAGGCTCCCGTGGTGGTGTCACTCAGGTCCGCGTTGAGTTCATGGACGATTCTACCCGTTCTATCATCCGTAACGTCAAGGGTCCCGGTACGTTTTCTACATTGATTCGTCCTTTGCGACGAATTCCCGACGGTTCTCGTAGTCGCGATTTAGACATACTAACCTTGCTCGATTCAGTCCGCGAGAACGACATTCTTTGCCTGCTCGAGTCTGAGCGTGAAGCCAGACGTCTGCGCTAAATGGCGTGGGTGGCTGTATGACGATGACGATGCGCGCGCGAGGATGAATAAGACAAAAAAGGGAACAGGTCGTTCCGGAAATTTTTCTACGCTTTGGTCGAATGAGACAAGACTTTTGGCGCAATTCTGGACAATCGGTGTCTTGACTGAATTAAACAAAAGGCGAGAAAGGTGTCGATAGCATGACCGGCTGGCAAGCCCGGTTGAAAATACCTAAACTCATTCATAAACATGTCAAAATACGAAAACGATCCCGAGCACGATGTACGTGAGGCAGCTGGTGGTGGATGACGCTTGATGATGTGTTCGCTGGCACGGAAGCTCGACGCTGCACCGGGCAAGGCCAGTTTGTTTGCGCAGTCGAGGCCTTCTACTCAGACAAGACACCGGAGTGACGGGCTTCGATGGTTGACAGACTCTAAATGAAGCAGTAAAACGAGGTAATACGCTCGCTGCCTTGATGCGAGAAGATCTACAGTCAGAACTTGTTTCTGCACGCAAGTAAAGCATCCCTGTCAAGACACTGCTGCCAGTCAAAAAAGAAGAACACGCGTCAATGCGCTACTGACCACTGACCAATGGCGTGTAAGCCGCAGCGTTCTTTCGGTAAAAAAATCCGTGCTTGATACATGCATGTATAGTTACTAGCCGCCTTGGCCTCGATCAACTTGTAGCTGTCTCATGAGTCGCTTCGCTGATAAATGGCCGTGAGCGGTGGCTTCTAGGATACATGCCGACACTTCTATCCAGAACGGAAAACGAGAGCGAGGGCTGCAACGGCTTGCCAGTACTCGTATAGTACCGCTCTTCTTGGTAAATTCCGATGTAACAAGATTTGCTAATCTATTGTTTGCCATGCTGTGACCTCGTCGCTTTGTAGGAGTCTGCAGACAATTATTGTACATTGGTGTTGCGGACTTGTCATGTAAGCGGCTACAGAACCGGATAGGACGGACCACAGCCGTTTGCGCATGTATAAACACATTAGTAAAACGAACATTTATGTGAACCCGTGACAGTCAATCACCCTATCGTGAGTTGTGTAGAGGGGTCTTTGTTTAGAATAGCCTCGGAATACGAAATACGGTGCAATGAAATCCCTTTTTCAGCCCGAGATCGATCTTTGGCGCATACTTTCACCACTACGATCCAAGACAGTGCGATTTGCATAAGAATACCGTTTGTCAATCCAAAAAGGAACGGGCGTCGTCCACTCCGCAGCATTCTAACACAGCAAAGTCAATCACTGCTAAAGCGAGAACCCTACCTGCAACTTCGATAGATGTAAATCGGGCCTTTTTTTCCTTTGTATCCGTCAAAGTCGACCTAGCCTCTCCATGTATCCACGAGACAAACAAAGAAACAAACAGTCGAGGTCGAGTCCATTCTGCGCTCGCGGTGAGCCCGCACGGGCTGCCCAACCCACTCGAGGAACTGTTTCAGGCACGAACAGCAACAGCAGCTGCGCCACAATTCTTCGGGACTATGGCCCAGCCACAAAAAAACTCCCAAACGTCTCCAGTAATCCGTCTAAATTGGCCGCCGAACAGGTACTAAAAGAATCCCCTGACGGAGCGCAAGCCTCAACCGGTGGTGCCAAGCCTCGAGGCGCGTCATCGTGGCTGATGTCTGAGGAGCAAGCCACCACTCGCTCAGCGGCTCGGCCTTGTTCTGCTGCCACTTGCCAGCCTGCTGCTCCGTTGCCACGAAGCTTTGCTGCCCAGCTGCCATTCCTTCTCGCATCACTCCTGGCCACTTTCACCGTGACTGCTGCGGGCCAACACTCCTTACAACAAAATACGATTGCGCGCTGGAGCCTCCATCCCAGGCCCATCGAAGTTGCGCCTCTTCCCTCGCACCTCCAAACGACCACTTTTTGGTTGGCCGCGCTCGCCGTTTCGATAGCCCCAGACTTTTGCTGTCCCCCCACGACTCGACTGCCCATTCACGCGAAGACGCCTTCAAGGCTACTATTCTTGTCCTGCGAACCCCGTGGATAGTTCGCTCTTCACAGCAGCGCCTGCGAAGACATTCTGTACCGCGGTCACCCCGCAGCGGCCAAGCACGACGCCAAATATGTCGTCCGACTTCCGCGGCACAGGCGACGATACCTTGCCTGCTCCTGCGGGACAGCCCCAGCAATCGCAACCCGGCTTGCCAGTAGACAAGAAATCAGAGGACAGCGGTATCAAAGAGCCTCCATTTGAAAAAGAAAAGCCCGAGAGCGTCGAGGCCGAATCTGACGATGACAAGACCGACGACGGCGACGCTCCCGCCGGCGCAACTCTAGGAGGAGCCCCCCCTCCTCCTGATGCTGCGCCTACATCAAGTCCAGCTCAAGCTGCGCTGATGAAGCAGGTCAATGCAGTCCTCTCTTCCGAGGTAATCCCATCCCTCGCGCGGCGCGAATTAAACCAGCTACTAACCCTTAATAGATTGGTATTACCACTCTGTTGAATCGCCTCAAGCAAAGTGTTGCTTCTGCCAAGGTAAATAAAACTGCCATTCTCTGGAAGAAGCACTGACTGACATTACTACAGGAATTTGCGACATTTCTCAAAAAGCGCGCCATTCTCGAGGACGACTACGCACAGAGCCTGAAGAAACTCTGCCGCACCACCCAGGAGAACATGCGACGAACAGATCACCGCACAGGCAGCTTCGCTCAATCTTACGATGAAATGATGCATATTCATGACCGCATGGCCGAGAATGGTATCCAATTTGCAGCTTCGCTTCACCAAATGCACGAGGACCTGATCGACCTGGCCAACAACTCGGACCGCAGCAGGAAGACCTGGAAGACCAATGGTCTTTCCGCCGAGCATAAGGTGGCTGAACTTGAACAGGCCATGCGCAAAAGCAAGGCCAAGTACGACTCGCTGGCCGAAGAGTACGACAGAGCTAGAACCGGCGAGGGCAGACAGGGTGGAAAGGTCCTCGGCGCCTTCAAGGCGCACAAGTCTGCCGCGCAGCAGGAGGAAGACTTGCTCAAGAAGGCCCAGAATGCCGACCAGACGTATTACAGCCACGTGCAAACACTACAGACGGAAAAGACACAGCTCGAAGCATCGCACCGCCCAGAGGCTGTCAAGGCCCTGCAGGCTTTGGTGTCCGAGACTGATTCTGCCACCACCCTGCAGATGCAAAAGTTTGGTAAGTCTAGTGAATGGACCATTGAACGAAAACTTTCTCACAATATCTAGCTGCTTTCAATGAGAAGCTGCTTCTCGGCAATGGCTTGATTGTGTACCCCTTCAAGAATCAGCCCGGAGAGACAACTCCTCAGCCCCGAAGCCTTCGCCAGGCCGTCTCCTCTATCAACAACGAGCGTGATTTCAACGAATTCATCTCAGCCCAGCATCACAGGGTGTCACCAGCCACTGAAGTCAAGTACGAAAAGAATCCGCTGCTGAACCCCCAGGCCTCTGCGGCCCCTAGACCGCACAGCCAGCCCTTTGCTCCTGCAGGTCAGCAAGGTTCTGTTTCTTCTTACAGTCAAGCCAACCCTACCACTGCTGCCAATATCTCCAGCCCCATTCTGCATCAGCCCCAATCAATGGGCACCAGATCCAGCACCGGCAACTTTGCCGGACCCAACGGCCCCGGCAGTCCCCAGCACGCCTCCGGTCCCCAGAGCCCAGCACAGGTTGCTGGTGTGTCTCAAGGTGGATTCCTAGAGCAGCCAAGACCCTATGGTCAACATCAGCATACGCGCAGCTTCAGCCAAGGAAACCCTCTCGGCACATCCGGCGGCCTCGGTAGTCCAGGAGGACCGCCGCCGCAGTATGGTGGACGAGGTGGCCCTCCTCAAGGACCTCCTCACCAAGCCGCCGCTCCTCAGGGGGCTCCACGAAACGGAGCTGGCCAGCTCGGTGCGCCTCAGCTCGGCGCCTTGCCGTTCCAGGGCGGTAATCCTCCGGCACAGCGTGGATCGCCGCAGCAGGCTCAAGCACCCTTTAGACCACCCGGCGCTACCAGCGGTCCTGGCGGTGCCGGCTCGCGGGAGTCGCCACAACAGAGCCAGCTGCCATTCAGACCTCCTAGCGATGTCAAGAATCCGGCTGGGTTCGGTGGCTTTTCTGGTCACAACTTCCAAGGACAGCCGCCTGCGTACCCTACCGCTCATGGCACCAGCGTCATGGCCAACTCCCCACCGTCTAAGCCTGTCTTTGGCGTCTCGCTGGCCAAGCTGTACGAGCGCGACGAGGCGGCTGTTCCCCAGGTTGTGTACCAGTGTATCCAGGCCGTCGACATGTATGGTCTCGGTGTGGAGGGCATATACCGCCAGTCAGGCTCCCTGAGCCACATTAACAAGCTCAAGAGCATGTTTGATGCTGGTAAGTGGATTGCAAGTTGAAGTTCTGGAAACATTTGCTAACAGGTCTGTAGATTCTCAGAACCCGGCTCTCGATTTTAGAAACCCAGAAAACTTCTACCACGACGTCAACAGTGTCACGGGCCTATTGAAGCAATTTTTCCGTGATTTGCCCGACCCTATCCTGACGTCGGAGCACCACAGCAGATTCATCGACGCAGCCAGTAAGCCTTGGAACCCTCCCTTCTCATTTGCACTTTGCAATAAATACTTACCCTCACCACTAGAATACGACGACGACAATGTACGCCGCGACGCGCTGCACGCCATCATCAACTCGCTGCCTGACCCCAACTACGCGACGCTGCGCGCCATCACGCTGCACCTCTACCGCGTCATGGAAAATGCGCACATAAACCGCATGAACTCTCACAATCTGGCCGTTATCTTTGGCCCGACGCTCATGGGCAGCGATCCTAGCACCGCCATGACCGACGCCGGATGGCAGATTAAAGCCATTGATACCATATTGCAAAACACGTATAGTATTTTTGACGAGGACTAATCTTCCTGCTGAAGCCCTTGCATCTTCCTCTCGTCTCTTCTTTGTCTCGTTGCTCTTTCATTTTCTTCGTAACTTGGTCCTGGACAGGAGTGGAAGGAGCTTGGATCTAGCTCCACGATTTCTCTGGTGTTTCGTTTTTGTCATGTCAGAGATTTGTGCCCAGCACGGCGTCATGTTGGTCTATCTCTCCCTGTCTCTCCTTTCAATTTTGCTGAATTTTGTGTGTGTTTTTTTTTTTTTTGTCTTTTATAACTTGGCATCTTTTCTAGTTTATTACTTGTTCTTGTCTAATTTCTTTGTTCAACAAGAACTTATCACGTGCCGATTAGCTACTCCCTGAAGAATGAAACGAGACCAAAAAAAAAAAGAAATATTAGGCGAAACGCAGCATCAATGCCTGCGGTGTAGTATAGTTCAATGAATAGTATAAAACTCAACCCGAAGTTGAATGAAGACATTTCATTGATTCTGTTAGGAAGAATTAAATTATGCAAAAACATTAAATGAAGTTTGGAGAAACATCTCCAATGAAAGCCGAATCGCTTTGTGTGAGCGTGACTTGCTCCACTGCATGATTGATGAATGCCGACACCTTCTCCACGTCCCAATGCAAAGCAGGTCATAACTTGTTTCATTTCTTCCTTTTCTAAGCGTCTTCCTTCTGGGAAGTCATCCTATGATGCTGATGAAAGAGTAGAGCTTGGAGACATGAAGAAAAGGGTCAATAAAGCAGCTGATGATGATGATGGAATATGCACATGTCCCCGTCTCCCAAGTTTAAGATTGAAACGCCACCCCCCGGCTAAGAAGCTAATGATGTTGTAAAACAAAAAAGACCCAACATGAAACAAAAGAGCTGGATACAAAAGAAAAAAAAACCCCATACAATAAGAACGTAGTATATTCCGTTAATCGTCAATGATGCAGATGCAAATGTAATTCCACAACGGGTCGTATGCATGGCAGGAAGCCACCCCGATTTACTGAATCTTGATGGCTTCAAACAGGCCCAAGGACAGACTCGTGTCATTTTCGCCCACATTAGGCGTCGGCTCGCTGAGCGCCTCCCATCGCCGAAACGTAAAGTGGCTGTACCTCTCCTGGAGGGTTGGCCCGATACCGTACATGGCGCCGAGGCCGCGCGCCGCAGCGCTCAGTGGGATGGCGCTCTTGTCTCTGTGCGCGAGCATCAGGTTGTCGGCGGCGGTAGGCCGCGGCGCGCTAAAGAGGTAGTAGATGCGCGAGTCCGAGGTACCGCCGCGCGATGAGGTTGCCGTCGACGCCATGGGCCCGCTAGGCACCGCCGAGGGGTTGGCGAGCACGCCGCGCGCGCAGTGCAGCCGCAGGTCGTCGGGGAGGGCGTCGACGAGGAGGAGCGCAATGTCAAAGACTTGCTGCGCGAGCTTGCCATCGGGCGGGAGCGTCTGCTGCGCCTCGAGCGCGAAGAGAATCCCGCAGAGGACAAAGACGATGCGCGCGCGGGCCTCGTTATTGGTATTAGTGATGCTGTTGGTAGCGGTGGTGGTTGTCGCTGGCGCGCCAACGTTGTTGACATTCTTGTTGACGACGGTTGAGCTGGCCCCGGATGCGGAGGCGGCCGTCGGGGTGGAAACATCAGCGGAGGTGGACGAATAGATGCTGTGCAGGGTGATGAAGCGAAGCAAAAACGGTAGCCAGTGCTTGCGAACAGCGTCCCGAGCCGCAGACGTCTCATGGCTAGAAATAATCTCCCACAGATCGGTGAGCTTGTCGACTAGCATCGAAGTCAGCTGCGCAGACTTTGAGGGCGGCTGGCCCGAGATGATGGCCTCTATGACGCCGAGCAGGTTCTTGGCGAGTTGAATCCTGTCCTCGCTCGTGGCTAGCTCGGTCAAGTTGGGCGCCTTGGACGACGGAATCATATCGAGAAAGCGTCCGTGGGCCTGACTGCGTAGGTGCTGCGTAATGTCATCGCTAAGGCAAGGCAGCATGCTCGTCCACATTATGTTACGAGCCTCAATAGCGCTGTCCATTGCCCTGGCGAACACATCGAATTGCGAGTCTGCCTCATTGCCATTGCGGCTGTCTTGCGGCAAGGAAAGCTCCATACTGAGACTGAGTTGGCAAAACGGCATCGTAAGCTCGTTGGCCAGACCCAGAATCTTGTCAAATGAAGAGCTTGTGTTTTCGTCACCAGGAGCCAAAAGCTTGGCAGCAATAGCCCTAATGAGAGCAGTGGCTTCGGGGGCTAGGTCCTTCATGCTAAGGGCTTCAGCGGCCGCCGTAGGTTCCGTTACTACCAGAACTCGTAGGGCCTCCAGCACATCGTCCTGGGAGCTTCGATCGTCAAGCGGAGGTGCGGTCGTGGAAGAGCGACAGCGGAGAATCGAGTACTCTTGGACCGCATTGCGAATCAAGAGCAAAAGGGCCTTGGAATGCTCTATTTTGGCTGACTGTTGGTAGACGACAAAACGGTAGGATTCGTCAGCCGTCAGTGGGCTCTTCTGGGGTAACTTGCGTAGGATGAGCTGCAAAAGCTCCTCGAGATAGATGGCCGAGCCACGGGGCGGTCCCGACTCGATGGCGTTGACATTTGCTGCGACAGGAGCTGCATTCGCTGTATGCAGTACCGTAGCCATGGTGAGGCAGCCAAGACTAACCAGTAGCGGAAGCAGCTCCAGCAGCGCGGGTCGCTCCTTGAGCGATCGAATATGGCTGACCCAGTCACTCATGAGCTTATCAAAATGCGGCGTGTCAAAGATGCGTAATCTAGCAAGAAGGGAGGCATAGACTCGGCGGCTGGCGTCTAGCTTGTTCCATCCGGCCTCGAGACGGGGAACAATGTGGCGAAACAGACGGTTCATCGTGGGGTGATCGACGCTGTTGCCCGTCGCCAGCAGCCTGTCAATTTGCTCGGAAACCTCGCCCTCTGGGCTTGTAGATTGGCTGACCATGTTGTCCGAGACGGGGGAGCAGGCGTCGATTGGATTACTGCGGTCGGTCTGAGTCAGCTCCTGCTGCAGATTCTTGGCCATTTCGCCTTGGTTGGGCATGCGCTGTGCCAGTGATGACAGGGCAGCAAGCAGAGGACGAGCTACGAGCCCGTGCTCACGGCTCGCTGCCTTGAGTCGCTCAACAAATAGAGTAAACAGGTCATCAGCGATACCAACCGCGAGGAGGATCTGTAGGTTGACATTGATGGTGTCAACACAGGCGGCTAGAACCTCAATGTTGGAAATTTTGGAGCAGCTCCTGATGACCTCACCCAACATGGAAAAATCTCTAGTCGTTTCGAGTATGGTGCGTGTGGACGTGAACACATTCAAGGAGATATCAGCATCAAGACGCGGAGGAAGCAGCCTTTGGAAGGCATCGCGAATATGAGTTCCAAGTGCGCTCTTGAGGGCAAAGCTGCTGCTATTGATGCGGCTGACAAGTTTGCGCAGTGGAAGGGGCTTGCTCGGCAGGGCTGGATCATCGTATTTGATATTGTACCCAGGCAGCCCGAGCGTCTGACTGACACACTTGATGGCAATTTCAATATCGCGAGCCTCATCGGCAACATCGTAGTTGGCGGCGCGACGTAGCAAGTTGGCACGGTCCAACTTGCGATCCTCTGGTATGCAGTGAACGGGTAGCTCAACAAGGAGCCTAGATGCGCATGGACCTGTGTCTTCCACATCAGCAGCGCTGTGACAGTTGCCTCGAGCTATCAGCCACTGGATGTACTGGGAGATGGAAAAGTGTCCAGTTCGTGCCAGTTCAGTTACCAGGCGGTAGACTGCTTGTTTCCGAACTATATCATCGGGCTCTATCGAGTCGAGAGCGTCGAGAATGGCGCCTGTCGTGTTAATCCGAAAGCTACCCCAAGACCGCAGCAGGTTAGTGGCAGTATAGATCTTTTCCAAGCCTGGGCGGTGAAAAGAAGTGACCCATTCAATGACAGTCTTGAGGACCTGTGTCTTGTCTTCTGAAATTGACCAGCATTTGGTGGACAAATCGCGGTCGACCTTGCCGTGTAACGTGGCGTCTAAAAGTTTGACCAAATGCTCTTTGCCACCGATGGGTGGAGAGGCGGTACTGGAGACCAAAAGTTCCGAGTTTCTTTGATTGATGAAGCGATATGCTTGCTGCAATACACTTGCATCGGGTGGGAGGAAGGCGGAAAGACTTTTGCGGTATTTGAGCCATTGTAGTGGCTGAATGAAGCTCTCCGGGTTGTTTACAACCAGTGTCTTGAGTAGCGACGCCAGCTGATTCGAGAGCGGCATCAAAATGTCCCGATCGAGGTCGTTGTATATCTGCCAAGATTAGTACATCCCTTGAATTAGTTTGTAAGAAGAGCATACTGTGTTCAAATGATTCAGTAGAGCGAAAACAAGGCGACGGCCTGATTTTCTCGATCGAAGTATGTCTGTCCAACATATCTGAGCAATCAATATCCACATGGGAAGCTTGGCTTGGCTGCTGTTTTCCAAACCCGAGACAATCCAGTCAAGATAATGATCTCGATCGAGCAAATGCTCAGAGTAGAGAACGGTGGCGAGGCGGATGCTGGGCATGATTAGCATGGGTAATAACTGTGAGAGTTGATTACGCAACTTACGAGTAGGTCACTCTCTGCTTCCAATCAGGCTCGCCAACCGAGGAGACGACAGCGTCAACAAACTGTTCGATAAATATAGTCCAGTCTCTGATCCATTTGAGCTCATTCCCCAAGACCAATGCGCCGGTGACACCCTTGCGCTTGAAGGCTCGGATCTCATTGGCGCCGACGCACTTGGCCAGCCAGACGGCTCGCTCGGTGGGCACGTTTTTGTTGAGACACTGGTCGAGAAGAGTTCGGCCGCGAATTCCATGGGGGATTGTGCGACTGAGGCGTCGTAGCGAAATGGTCGGATTCGCCAAATCCTTGAGCCACACCTCACGTTTCGTATCGGTGAGTGTGACGCGAGGAGGCGGCTTGAATGTAGACGGGGCGGTGATTTGGCCTCGGTTTCGTCGCTGATTGAGAACTCCCATGAATATGGTGGACAATGCATTGAGCCCCGTCTTCTGCTTAAGAGACGGATAGACTGCAAGGCGGGCCGAGGAAGTCTCGTTCTGGCTGCCGCGATCCCATGTTCCTTTTTGTATGGCCTCGGTGCTCCATTCGTCTTCGTGGTGGCGGCCGGTCCAAGGAAAAAAGTCGGCATTACCGGAGAAAAGACCCTTGTTGAAAGGATCGCGGTGAACAGCGTCTTGCTTGTTAGTGGACAGAAAGCGCGGGGCGTCGAGAGGAACCTCGATGGAATATTGCTTGGGTTTAGAGTCGCGCTTGAGGGGTGCGGTGGGAGGCGCGGGTGTTTTGCTGCTGGCGACGAAGCGCTGCAGAGGACCGCGGCGCTGAGGCATGGGCATTCGAGGGATGGCTGAGTCGGCATGAGAGGCTCGGGACAGGGCCGGGCTGCCATGACCGCTGACATCTGTGCTGGAGTCGGGGGCGGCGCTGTGGGATGTGATGGAGGGCGTGGCCTGGGGAGAGTCGGTGGCCGGGCCAGGTGTCACGTTGTCATCGTTGGAGAGCTCGATGCGGAGCTTGGAGCCGGCGCCGCGCCTTGGGGTTGCGCCATGGCGGCTAGCGGTGGTGGCCTGGGATGAGGCTGTGGCGACGTCGGAAGGGTCGGTCGGTTGGTTATGGTCGGCAAAGGCATCCTTCCGGACGGGCGAATGAGGCTGTATGTGAGACGAGGATATGCTGCGCTGATGAGCATGAAGAGCTGAGCCGGTGAGCGCCCGTTGCTGGGCTCTTTGCGGGACGCCCATGGAATTCCTAGAGCTCATGCCGTGGAAGAGAGGAGAGTCGCCATTCCGGATAGGTGTTTATGGGTAGTGTTGGATGAAAAGAGGAGGAATTGAATACAAGCGAGGCCAGAGTCTCAATGGAAGTGTTGAGATGAGTCGAGGGAACCCCGCTAATGCGGCGGCCAGAATGAGCGTTGGTGGCGGCGCAGCGGCGTTTGTACCGGTGGTCGTCGGCGTCGCCGCGGGACTTGATGAGCTAAGGCGTGATGTGGATGCTGCGGGATGGGCGGAGGAGAGAATTTGTCGAGAGTATGCAAAAAATGGCGAGCGACAGTCGACAATCGATGAATAGCGCGGCGAAAGAGGCAGCCAGCGAAATTAATGGCAGACGGCAGGCGACGTAAAGATGCCGGGGGAATGAAGATATCGTGGAGGAGCGGCACGCGCAGTTGGGAAATGGGTGGAGGTGGTGGTGGTGCGGAAGCGGTAGGTAGGTAGGTAGTCCCAAAAGGGTACGTACCGCCAACAGTAATAAGGTGGAATACCTAGTGTGATTGGTGGACCGTTTTAAAGGGGACAATAGCGTTCTTTTTCGGTATCCTTGGCGTCTGCTTACCTAAGGCAGTTTGGTATCTCACCCAGCAACAGCACCAGGTTGCCAGGCAGATCGATCTGTGGGTGGTCAGGCTTGTGAGATGCCTCTTCGACGCCAAGATGCTACCTTTTCTGCATGACAGCCCGGGAGAAGAATTCGGATATACAAAATGTAAGAATCTGTCCACCCGGTGCACTGGTAAGCTGTTACAGACGCTGTGCGAGGGATGGACGGGCTGCTGTTGGGCGGTACTACTACGTATGTGATACAATCACTGTGTCCCAGTACTCCGTATTGTAGCGACTAGATAGTTAGAAAAAAGTACATAAATAGAAGGTCAGACGGGCAGCGGCCTGCCCAGCCTGGGAATAGCGTCAAAAGTGCAGGTCGTATCCACGTACAGTACCTCCAAAATACCTGGCACGTGCTGTGTCAGCAGCCCTCGGCGCCCACTGTAATGACTGGCCCATCACCGGTACGACTCGGCGTCAGCAGGGTGTAGTACCAGATGACAGCATGTTCCTCTCACGTACCCTCTTGACTGCCCCTCCTCTTTTGTCCTCGTACAAACGCCATCTAGTCAAATCAGTACATGCCATCTCTACACACCACTTCCATCAACTCATCACAACCACCCATCACTCATCACCCATCACCCATACAAGCACCCGACCATCCGACCATCCGACCACCATCACGACGCCTCTCCCTTCCCTCTCGGCTCGCTTGCTCCGCCCCTCCAGCCTTCATTCCCCAATGTCACCCACTGTAACCACACTCTTTGCTCCGATAGGTCAGCGTCGGCTCGATAGGCTATACCCTAGGTTTCACTCTCTACCTTTCGTGTGCCAACATGCCCAACCTTACCAGGCATCTGCTTATTAACTTCAATATTCTGCCTCCTGTTAACGACCGTCGTCATGAATAGGGTTGGGCTCTCATAGCCCTCACATACCAGTGCATAGTTCTGTGCCGCGCCTAACGCCCAAAAAGCACAGATCCCTACTTCTGTACCTGATACATTCAGCGCCCCGCAAACATACTGGGTACAACGAGGCGCCCCAACTATTCTCATATGTGCATTGGATTCCCAGCGTCCCTTCTATTATTCAAGCAAATGAGCCATGCTACCCATAAATGCTTTGTTTGGGATACCACGGCTGCTGCTACGCAAAGTGCCTACGCAATCATGCACGGCAGGCCATGCCCCATTCTCATGCTCCAGTTCAGCGCCTGAGCGAGTACAGGACCAGCAGGCATAGACCCAGCTCTATCCATCATTGACAAGGCTGTATATACTTTCAGTCGTCGCGTCTCGACCATGGTGCACAGTATTGGCACACGCGCTAGGAAGATTTAGTAGCCTCTTACTCTACCTTACAGCCGCGTTTCGGTGATGCTTCACACTACTCGATTCTGGCAGCGATGTGCCAGCAAAGAAAGCCGACTCCTTGACGATTTCTGGCGGCGTCCCGTCATGTAAAATCTTGCCCCTTTTCCAAGACAATGATTCGGTCCGACCTCAGCGCCCACGGAAGCTTGTGACAGACTCAGATGATTGTCCTGTCTTTGTAATTTGCCTCTATCAGCATCTCCATCCGCTGCTGCGCTTCCTTGTCTAGGCTGCTCGTGGCTTCGTCGAGAAGCAGGATGCCGCCAGGCCTCGAGGTACCGTACAAGATGACTCTAGTCAGCGACAAGAACTGCGTCTCGCCATTTGACAGCTGGAAGTTCGCGGCGCTCGCATTGAGCCCACCGCTAGCTTCGACGACTTGTTCTTTACTCACAACGGTTGGTGATGATGATTTGGGTTGGCACTGCACATGAAGTTCTGCATGTATAATAATGTGCAGGGCAAGACAGCTAAAGACAAACACGCTAGTAAATTAGAATTTATATACGACCATATATGTACATCCGAGCATAATAAGCTCTTGCGGCGCCGGAAATCTTCAGCGTCTTTCCGCATCCTCTTGGAAATTATTGGCCTGGATAATATTAAGAAACGCGCCTTCCAAAGTTGCGCCTCCCACGTTGAAATGAGCAATGCCCAACTCCCGCTTAAAATTCTCCAGAAACTCTGTAATCTGAATCACCGTCAGGCTGCTGCTTTCCCCAGCGCCGCCGCTCTGGCTCTGCAGAGGCACGGTGAAGCGAATCTGGCCGCGGCTCATGTCTCGCTCCAGGGCCGCGCTGGGCACGCCTCGCTGTATGCACGCCCACACGCGCTGCATCTCGTCCTCTGCCGTGTGCGGCGCCGACGCGAGCTGCACGTTGATGTGGCTCTGCGTGCCGTAGCGCGAGCGCAGGTCCTGCGTGGTGCCAATGTCGAGCACCTTGGTGGCCAGGATGACGGCGCGGTCGGCCAGCGCGTCGGCCTCTTCCATGCTGTGCGTGGTGAGGAGGATGGAGCGGTTGGCCGTGACCTTGCGGATGAGGTCCCAAAACATGCGCTTGGCGACGGCGTCCATGGCCGTCGTGGGCTCGTCGAGCACGAGCACGGGCGGCGTGCCCATGAGCGCAATGGCTAGGCTCAGCTTGCGCTTGTTGCCGCCAGACAGTTTGGCAGCGGCTGTCTTGGCGTGCGGCTCGAGATCGAGGCGGCGGAGGAGGTAGTCGACGTTGCTGTTGACGTCTTGGACGCCGCGGATCTTGGCGTAGAAGATGAGGTGCTGCCGTGTGGTGAGGAGATCCAGGGCGTCGTGCTGAGGGCACACGCCAATGTGCTTCTTGGATGATGCGTTTCGAGAGTTGTCATTGCAGAGCATCACGCCGCCCTTGTCGGCAGCGATTTCTCCCTGGATGGTGTTGACAAGAGTCGACTTGCCGGCTCCGTTGGGTCCAATCAGGGCCAGCACTTGGCCAAGAGGCAGACCAAAAGTAACGTCGTCTAGAGCAACATTCGATTTGAAGGCCTTGGTAACGTGTATAGCACGTAGCATGTCGTCCTTTTCGCGTTCCACGCGTAGGACCTCGGCGGCCACACCGCTACCTGGCATGCACGGCTCTCGCATTTCAATGTCCAGGTCCGAGGAAGCGGGGGACTCTTTGCGGATGAGGGACAATCCGCCTTCGAGCCATATAGCAAACGCGGCTAGCGCAATGACTTGAAGAAGTAGATAGAAGATGGGGCCAGAGTAGCCGTCAAAGGCAGATGAGGGCTTGTTGCTGAAATTCCTGCATCCTTGATTCGCCACGTTGAGCCCAACCATCATGACGCGAAAGATATTTCCGATGGGTGATATCAATCCCAGACCGAATGCAACAGCTTTGCCCGATTTCTCCGAGGACAGTGTTGCTCCAGCAAACGCAGCAGCGGAAACCGCAAAGATTCCCATGTTGACGCCAAAGGCTGCTATGAATGCCTTGAGTGGCCCAATCGAGAAACGAGACACGATATGTCCGATGAGAACGGTGGCCAGGCCGTACAGAACCAGCGCAACACCCAAAAGAGCACCAGAGCCAATCCATGCCTGGATAGGGCCACTGATAATAGGCGCTAGGATGATGGAAATCAGCGTGATGAAGATGGCATCGAACAAGAGGTATGCTATGATCAGGGGTCCCGGGTTCACGCCGTTGGCATATTGCATCGATCGAGTATTGGACGCTTTTTCGATTGCTGGATAGAGGACGAATGCGGGGGGAAACACGGAAAGAACGAGTGTCAGGAAGATGACGTACATGACTGCGACAGTATGGTCATTCTGGGATATCAAGTTAGTTTGATGCTCATGGTCAGGTAACATTTCAAAGTCCACTGTACTCACAGACTTTACAGTTTGAATCTCGCCAAAGCTGTTGATGATCTGAACGTTGCTGTTCATCTCGCTCCAGAGATTCAACATTTCGAAACTGCTGATTCTTGCATCCGAACGAGGTCGATAGGCAATGATGGGCGCTTCGCTACCGGAGCCTGTGAATATGCCGCTGTAGGAGCTGGTGTCTCTGTTGTTCAAGACATAGTCCAGCCAACTCTGACGGTTGTCCAAGGCAACGACATAGGAGTCAAACGCGGTGATATTGACATCACGGAGGTTGTCAAAGGGCTTCTCGACGAATCCTCGAAGTGTCTTTTTGGCGTCTTGCGGTGCCAGAATCATCTTGTTGCAAAAGTCTTCGTGGGCGCAGAAGCCCGCGTACCAAAACGTTTCCGCCTCGGGAGTGCCGAGGACGGGCTTGGAGTCGGCGCATTTGGGAACGTCGTAGGCGGAGCTTATAATGAGCATGGCCAGCGATGCGCCAATGGGAATCAAGACGGCAAAAAAGTACGGCCACCAGAATCTGGGAAGCACCTTGAATCGCTTGCCGAGCAGGACGCGCAGCTGCCTCGCAAAGCTCGTGGAGCGGGCCGGCGAGAGCTCAAAGCCCTTGTTGTCGCTCAAGAGGTTGGTGTTGCTGTCGCTGGTCTCGAGCGTGACGGGCTTGCCCACGACGTTGAGAAAGATGTCTTCAAACTGCGAGCCCGAGATGGAAATATCGGTGACTCCGTTCTCGACGTAGACTCGCGCAAGACGCGTCGCCGTCTCCGAGTCGGGCACGGTGCTGACGAGCTGGCCCTGGTGGGTGGTGTGCTGCCAGGGCGCATCCATGGCGGGCAGCTGCCCGTTGTCGGGCACAACGACCTTGTAGCCGCTCCCGTACTTGCTGTTGAGCTCTGCGGGGGAGCCCTCGCAGCGGACAGCGCCTTCGGTCATGAGGACGATGCGATCGGCCAAGACGTCGACCTCGTCGAGAAAGTGCGTCGTGAAGATGATGGTGCGGCCGGTTCGGTACCGCAGCAGCAGAGCCCAGATGGCGCGACGCGAGAGAGGATCGAGACCAGACGTGCACTCGTCAATGAGGCAAATCGTGGAGCCGCCGACAAACATGCACGCCAGCTGGAGCTTGCGCTTCTGTCCGCCGCTGAGCGTCTTGGCGCAGGCCTTTTTCTTCTTTGCGAGATCGCAGGCGTGGATGAGCTCGTCAATCTCGGCCTCGGTTTCGCGCCCGCCCTTGATCTGCGACCAGAGACGGACGTGCTCCAGCACAGTCAAGTCTCCCCACAGCGTGTTTTGCTGCGGGCAGATGCCAACCTCTTCGCGTCGAGCGCTCAGCGAGATGCGCCCGGCACTGGGCTTGCTGAAGCCGGCCACGGCCTGCAGTGTTGTCGTCTTGCCGGAGCCGTTGGGGCCCGCGAGGCAGAGAATCTGGTCCGGGTACGCGTCAAACGTGACGCCTTTGACGGCCGTCTTGTAGCCGCGTCTGCCGCAGCAGCAGAGCCACTTCCAGAAACCTGGCGTAAAGACCTTTTTCAAGTTTTCGACCCTGACCGAAGCTTCATTGACGTCTCTCACCTTTTGTCTAAATGTCCTGCTACGGCCGCCCACTCCGTGAAACGCCCACTCGACCGCCATGGCGAGCAATGCGTAGCCGACAGCCTGCCCGGCCAGAAGCAAAAGAAGCGTTTTTTGCTTGACGACGGTCAGGTCCATCATTAGTGGCGCATTTCCAGGCGGGAATCTTGAGAAGTCGGCCTTTTCTCCCGCGAGCTGCCAGTAGGCCATTTGCTTGGTGAACAAGGCATGGCTGCAGCTGGGAAAGAGCCCCGACAATGTCCAGATGGCCTCGGGTATGGGCTGAGGGTATTCGCGGACCATGATCAGCTGCATAGTCAGGGAAAGTATGATGAAGACGGCGGTGATGTAGATGGCGGAGACTCGCGCTTTGGTGAAGAAACCTGCGGCAAACGTCGAGGAGCTGTTGACGGCAAACCCGAGCAGAATCTGCCAGCCAATCAGCGGCATCACATCGGAAGCCGGAAAAGCCAGCTTGGCATACATGATGCCAAAGATGATGAAGAGTGGTAGACAGGCGAGGTCGATGACGATGATCCAGCTCAGCACCCGCAAAGGCAAGCACCAAGAGCCTCCCATGGTGTCCATGAGTTGCGACATTCCCGATTCTCGGTCCTGGGTGATCCACGAGGTAAACTTGTAAATCATGACGAAAAAGCACGCAAAAATGGCAAATGTGAATACACTGCCAATCAACGTTGCGGCTTCCTCCCTTTTAGATGTGTCGGTGCTGTTCTTGGTCCTCGCAAACATGAAGGTTTCCGGAATCGTCGTCGAGTTTGTAATGGCATTGTTGATGGCTAGCTGGAGCGGCAGAAACACATTGTCTGCCTCGCTCCTGTGGGCAACATAGTCGGCGGTGCTTGCGGTCTTTGTGTCGGATCGGATAGAGTACTTCCACGTCTTGTTCACCGACGAAGCCGTGCCGGGCGAGTCGTAAAAGCTGACGGCGGCGTGGCAGGCGCCCAGGTTCCCCGCCAGCTCGCTGCACGTCTGGAACATTTCGTCGTCGCTCTTTAGCATTTGAATCTTGTCGGCGCCGAGGGATTTGGAAAAGCCGTCAATGACTGTCTGGACATCGCTGCCCAGATTGTCTGGCTTGACAATGACGAGCTTCTGATGCACCGTGTCTGCCAGGGACTTGATGGGCGCGGGGTCCGAGGCGCCAGAGACTTGGTTGGTGGTGAGCAGTTTTGGCAGGGACAATAGGAGGGGGAGAATGACGAGTGGGATGGCGTAAAAGGTTAGGAAGAAGCTGATGGGGTGTCTGACGATGTGGTTGAGGTTGTTTTTGCGCACCAGGCCTCCTAGAAGCCGCACGGGGTATGGAGTGCGCGCCATTGTGACGGACGGCTGTATGTAAAGGTGATGATGTCTACCGTCACAATCATAGATTCATATCACAACACTACAAATATATTGTAATACAAAGGTGAGGTCGTGGGAGCCAGTCTCCTTATAGGCGCCGGGTTCGCCGTGCAAGTATGTTATAAGTGGACAGGGGGCGGGGGGGACTTTGTCAAGCGCTGCTGTAACTAACGATTTCATGTTATTAGTATGCAGTGAGCCAAAATAGGTCCTTCTCGGTAAACACTCCGCATGGCGCAGCAAAAGGGCCCTACGAGGCTGGCCGGTCTATTGCCGATGCCAGCCCTGCACGGCGCGCGCCTTATGTTGTGCCTAGTAATAATACCTGAAGACGAAATGCCCCCCCCCTTGTCCTGCAGGCGATTCCGACGAATGCGAAGAACCTCGCAAGCAGCCCCGCCAAAGTGGTCCACTTGCTCCGTACATGGTGAGTTAGTCAGGAACATTATGGCTACGTTGCTAGTTGGTTGCCACTACAGAATAGGGAGTAGGGCGATCTACTAATCTCGTAAGGCGAAGAGGAACACGATCTTTTAAGTTTAAAACTGGATTTCGCTGGATTTAGCTGCGTCTAAGCTCAAGAGTCTGCCAGACAAAAAAAAAAAAGAAGAAGAAGAAAAAAGCCCTTGAGACTGTGAAGCTGTTATGTGGTGTGTGTAGAATGTAATGAATATATGTATGTGTGCCTGCTTTCTTGTGGGGAGAAGCAGAGTACCGAAATTCGCGCTCCTGAAAAAAGAAGTTTCGCAGTGGTCCCCTACTACTTGTGGTCACGACGCAAGTTGCATATCTTGACAGAGATCTGGGGAAAAGAGAGAGAAAAAAAACCCCTGGCGATGCCATCATACCATGGCAAGAAGCTAAGCCAACCTTGACAAGAACAAGTCAGTCCTAGCCCTGACTGTTGCTATTAGTATCATGATATGCCATGACAAGGAAGCGCTTTTCCCAGACAGTTTCAGCCCTGTCCTGCCCTATCATGCTCTGTCCTGTCCTGCCCTGTAGAATACATCCCAGGACGCGTGTTTGGTCCCGCTTTGACTACTTTGTCGTCGGATTCAATTGTGGGCTGCTTGTAAAAAATACGAAGCAACAAAGTTACCAGTACCAAGTATCGATAACAAACTACTAATAAATATTTAGGCTTTTGCAAACCCTGAACCCCTTCTTTAGCCCACCCGCTGGAATCTGATTGGTGCCAATGGGTATTCCGACCCCTTTCAGTCCAAGCACACATAAACTAGGCTCGCGACCATGAATAATGTTGTCCATTTCTTCGCATTGCCCATGACTTCATTGCAGGGGGGAAGGGGGCTCAGCAGATACCCCAGACTTGGTATTTCCATCGATTGGCGGAAGCCTCGTAAACGGTGAGGGTGAGGGTGAGGGAGTAGACCACGACTAAATTTCTACCCTGAGCCCAACCGAGTCCCTAACTACCTATTCGTTGTCACAGGCCGCCACTGGTCAATGAGCCTGCATTCGGGTCGCAGCGCGGTAACGTGACGCAATGTCGAGCACGCAATTTTTGCTAGGGCAGGTTTCTCAAAGGAAGCCTGAATCATGTGCGATAAAGAGCGCTTGATGGATCTTTTGTTGAAAATCATGAGACGAGACGAGACGAGACGATGCGAGTATATTTTTGGACATACGGCGGGGCCGTGTCCGCCAAGTAATATATGCTTGGGAGCTTGAGCAGGGAACAAGGAAACAGGGAACAGGGAACGTGGGGTGCAAAAGTCGATAAATGATGCAAATTCCTTTTGCTGATTGATATTGCGTTTCACATATCATGTGATGGAGGTGGCGCAAGTCCTCAGTATTCATCTAGACAAATCAGTTTGATGCCACCCAGGGGCACAGGCGACTCAGGACCCTGGCAAACTTGCAAGTACTTACTTACTGCCAGCTTCTTTTATTAGTATAATGCAAAGCTACTTCAAGTCTTGTTCTGCTCATTGCACATGTCGTGAAGCCTTTCGGGATATTATTCCAACAACTACCACGCGCTGCTGCTCTTTCTTCCTTTCTCACTCGCCGCCAAAGTCACCAGTCTTCACCGCTGTTGCCTGCACACTGTTGTACTCCCATCTATGAATGATTTGCAGAGCGTTCCGCCGCCATGATTGAACCGATGTCACACGATCAAGAGTCTCTATTCCAAAGCTCTCCATTGCCCATCGAGGCCGAGAAAAGAGCTTCAAAAAAGCCAGTAAAATGGTTGCGCGACAAGGTGTCTCTTGCTCAAACTCAAGCACGGGTGCTCTGCAAGACCATGTCGCACAGAAAAAAGAGGCGGTATGAGGCGCTCAGCTGAGAGGCCATGCATATATACAGACTCCAAGTCTAGACCGCGTCGGGCGCAATTCTGAATGGCGTTGGCTTCTTCAGCGCAAGCGGGCCAAGGCTGAATCGCTCAGTAGCCCACATCTACTTAAATCTTGAAGCCTAAAAAAAAAAGAGACTCGCATTTTGACCCAAAAGAGACGATTGCATCTTTTTGTCTAGCGAGGTCCCTTTATAAAAAGGTAGTGATGCGCCTTGTGCCCGGGCGCGCGGGGGGGAACAGATCATGGTAAATGGCTATTCTTCAACTTGATGCCATGGATCTCTTTGCGAAAGCGGTCAAAAATGGCATCGCCAAGGGCTATGCCATTGGTCAACAGCAACTCCAACAGCATCTGGCCAAGCAGCGCGATAACAATATTCAATATGGTCGCGACGAGACGAGTGGTTACTATGGTGCTCAGCCCAGCTCTAGTAGTAATACTGCTTCATATTCGGTAAAAGTCAACTCTGAGAGAGACAATATAGAAGAACCAACGTTGCTAATAATTCATACTCTTACAAGTCTCCATCTCAACAGCAATACCAGCAACACCAACATCAACATCAACAACAATATGCCGCGGGGTATTCCAACGGAGCGCCGCCACCACTGCCTCCCAGACAGTACCCGCCTCCTCAGCCGCAGCCAAACTATGTTGTACAGCAAGCATCACCAAACTCGCCAGTGAATCCCGAAAATATAACCCCGACGCGACCAGACTTCTCGTACTGCGCCGTACTGCCGCCGCCGCCGCCACCCTCATACATGCCGCCAGCTTCTGACGAGGCAACATACCCACAACACACCTCACCACTGGCTTTGAACGGTCCAAACACAAGCGCATACGATGAAAATTATGCCAACGGAAACGAAAGAATGCAGCTCCATCAAGTGCCCTCCCAGGTTGCCTCTGTGAGCAACCAGCCTGTTCGGACAAACCTTGCACCAGTCGCCGAGGACTTTCAGGGTCGAGAGCCGGCGTATGTTCGTGACGGTATGGGAGGCTATGTTTTGAGAAGTAGCTCGGAACATGAATCTCTCGTACGAAATCAACGCTGTCAAGAATCAGTTTCATATGATGCCCCTCCGACAGTCGTTTGTCCTTATACCCGGGCACAACTTGAACCACAGCGCGAGCACACAACTGCCAGTCAGCCACCAACAACAGAGGGACAGCAAACGAATCAAGTATTCGAAAAAACCGAAATGGCACAAGAAAAAAGCCCTGAATACTTGACGCCACTTTCAGTCGAGCAGCAAATGTCCAATCTTGCTTTGGGTGCCACTCCAGAGCTGCAAGAGGCCGAGTCTCGAGTCCAGAAACCAAGAAAACGCCGTGAGCTCCCTCCTATACTATCAGATGGCCCTGGAGAAGAGGTGGTGCGATTCTGTCCCGAACACAGATTGGTCGACTATCCGCTTTACTGGCATTACTTGAAAGGTCTGCCCAATTCTCCGATTTGTACAAGGTGCTATGCAGACTACATTGAGTCGACACCGTTGGCGAAGAACTTTGAGCGAAAGTTGGCCGACATTGACACTGTTTCATCTTGCCACTTTCGCTATCCACGGATACAAAATGTCATTTGGCCAGCGGCCTTGAAAACGCACAGCATTGATGGGCTCAAGGTGTTCCTGTCCAGCCGTCTTCTTGTCCCTAATTGCAAGGGACGAACTACCACAACCGGAGCTGACGGAGTCAAATACTATAGTATGAAGAATGACGATATCCCTGGATTTATTGCATGCGAAGCGTGCTTTCAAGATTGCATTGCCGACACAGCATTCGCGCCCCAATTCGAGCCGTACGCAAAAGTGCAAGGAAAAGAGGACAGGTGGATCTGCGACGTGAGCATTCTTCATGTCAAGAAAGCCCTGGCCGTATTTTCGAAAAGGAGTGACTGGCGTGGCTTTGTCGAAAGTGCAAGTCGCCGATTCAAGCTCCCAGCCTGCGACGGCACGGAACTCGCCAGAGGAGACAGCGGCAATTGGTACACGACTCGGCAGAAAATGGACAATTTTCAAGTTTGCGAAGCGTGCTACATGGATAAAGTCGAGCTCGACGTGTTTGGCGACGAGTTTGAGCAGATGCCCGGGCCGGCCGACTTTGACATGTACATTGCCTTTCTGCGCCAGCGGTGGACATGCTCGCTGACGAGCAGCTCCTTGCCCATGATGTTTGCGCTGGATGCAGCAGAGCAGCAGCAAGATTTTGCCGTCTTTTACAAAGCAGCGACAGCCATTACCAAGCTCGTGCCTTGCACAAAATACGGCATCATACGGGGCAACTGGTGGACAGTCAGCGGGGGGTGCCAGGATTTCGACCTTTGCGAGGCCTGCTACGAGGGCATCATGAAGCCCAACGGCCTCGACAAGTTTCTCGAGTCAAAGCAGCGAGGCGCGGAAGAGACTGTCATTTGCAACTTTTGTCCTGTGGCGCCGCGTTATAACGAGTATCTGAACAAGTTTGCCGAATCTCTGGACCGCGGCGTATTTAGCTGCTACGCCGACCACGTTCGGACATTTGCCGCCGTGCCGGCCTGCCCGGGCCGCGACAGCCTCGCCAAGAGCAAGTGGTGGGGGTACAGCGAGGCGCTCTTTTGCGAGGACTGCTACCTCGTCTTTGTCAAGCACACTCGTCTCGGCGGCCACCTGCCTCTGCAGGGCGCGCACGACGAGCGGGCGCAGATTTGCCAAATGTGGTCGCCACGTATGCGCAATATGTGGCGTGCCGTGTGCGACGCGGGCGCGCCGGGCTCTGCCGAATCAGAGGCTGAGCAGGTTGCGTTTCGCGCCTTTGGCACCAAGAGGCTCGAGGTGTGGCTGCAGACGGTGCCGAGGATGCAGTTTCTGCGGCACGTCAAGGACATGAAGATGCTGCAGGCCATGCAGCAGGGCCAGCTGAGCCTCATGTACCAGGGCATGAATAGCATGGCGGTGCTGTCGGGCAGCGCAGACGACGGGAATATGCACGGAAACAGCTCGATTGGCTGGTATGAGACGGAGAATGGGGCGACGGGTGCGCAAATGTTTAACAATATGCAGACGGGCATGGCGGATGCGGCACGTGCGGATGGATGGACGGAGATATTCCAGTTGGAGCTATTATGGAAAGAGGTGGAATGAGAAATTTATAGAATAAACTTGCATGGTTTGAATAAGCGATTTATACAGTCATAACTTTGTGTTAAAAAAAATACTGCGTTTTAATTTGTGGCTATACATGTCACCATCACAAGAGCACATTATCAAGGTGGCTTGCATCAAGCCACTTTCGTTTACACACCATGCCAAGAGGAAACCAAAATACTAGCTAAATATTCCTCGACATTATCCATCCTGAGCTCTAATTTGACAACTGTTTACTTTGAGTAGCGCGTTAACCTGCAGTCCCCGACTGGTGTGACATTGTATTGCGCCGCAAAAGGATCATCACACGGATCAAAAGTGCGCTTATGCTCAATCGCGCCCTGAATCATGTCGGCCACCTCCTTTTCGTAAAACGTATCGATGAATTCAAAAATCAAGTCCACACCAGAGAGCACGCCCGACGCGGTCCAGACATTGCCGTCCACCACCCAGCGCGCGGGCGACGTCCACTTTACCTTTGGAAACTCGTCGGCGACCGACCCCCACGCCCACTTGTTGGTCGTTGCGCGCTTGCCGTCCAGGACGCCAGCCTGGGCCGCCACGCCGGCGCCGGTGCACACGGTGATGAGGTACCTGACCTTGGGGTACGTGGCGCGGATAAAGTTGATGGCCGCCGTGATGTTGCCGAGGCGCTCGCCGCCGCCGCCGGGCACGAAGAGCACGTCAATGTCCGAGGGCGCGTTGGCAAAGGTGTGCGTGGGGTTGATGGACAGCTCAAAGCGCGAGTTTTTGGGAAAGACTTCGCCGGGGGCGGGCCGCATCCAGACGGGGTCCATGGTCTCGGCGATGATGCTGAGGTTGAGCTCGTAGACGGAGGAGAGGAGATAGAGGGGCTCTATGGAGCCGGCAACGTCCATCAGGTCGTAGGAGTTGTAGAGGACGAAGCCATAGTGGCGAGGCGGTGCTGCTGCAAACAGGGGGTCAGAGAGAGTGTTGTTGGTTGGCTTTTGGTTCACGGAGGAGGGGGGGGGGGGGTTAGTAGAGGAAAAGCTTCTATATACCTTTGGTGGTGTTTAAACCTGGCGCGCACGAGGCTGCTGTAACAGCCGCGGCAAAGAGCGACAGCAGTGCGAAACGCATTGTGTGGAGAGAGAGCGAGAGAGAGAAGCTGGTTGTTTTGTGACGGGTTTTGTCGATCTTCAAGTCTGGGGCATTGCCGCTGGGGAAACTTACTTTATATATCTTGGGGCCATGACGGGATGAAATGAATTGGTATTTGAAAGTATTCAAATGAGCAAATAAGAGTGAATTCTTTCTGTACGCTCACAAGAATGCGGTGTGTGAAACAAAGAATACAAAAGAATTACAATGACCAAGCTTTGCACAATGAATTGTTGTGTCCCTGACTCCCTGGTTAGGTTCACGGAGATAGCTGGCTGGGACACGTTCGTAGTGCGACAAGATGTGGGCCGGGAGTTACGCCCAGCCTTATCATTCTACTCACGGGAACACAAAAAGGAAAAAGGAACAGGAAACGGAGGACAGAAACAAAAGTTGCTTCATAACTTTTCAATTTTCCCACGTGTACACGGTGATTCATTGGCTGCAGAGCGCCCCCCTCTGTCCGTTGAAAGGGCATTGGTCGTTTGGCCAGAGAATTCAAGTAAACGATCAGAGTTGGCTTTGTGGCTTTTGAAAGCAGATGCGGCCAAGCGGGTAAGCGGGGATCAACCAGGGGTCGTTGGGACGCGTAATGTTTTGCTGAAATAGACGATGATCTTCTTCTTGTGCTTTGCTGTTGTCCGTGTACAGTAGGATGGGCCGGGGGGGATCCGTGAAGAAGAACGAAGCGACAATGGAAAGTTTTGCGCCCAGACGGCGGCCTGTGTGACTTTTTTTTTTTTGCCAAGCGACGACGGCTCGGTTCTTGACGCTCCCGCCGTGTTGAGTCTGTGCGCCTGTTGTGGTTGGGGCAAGATGCTCACCAATGGCAGAACAGAGTGCAGCCTCGTGGCAGCCTGCACGTCGGGCTTTTTCTTTTTTTTTTCTCCATTTTACTTTCAACGGGCCGTTTATGCACATTGCAAAAGCTTTCGACTTGATGCATAATGTCCCCCGGGTGCCACATTCTTCGAGAAGGAAAAAGTGATTACCCTAACAGTTGGTGGCGCTAAGGCCGTCCATGTGAAACCTTGTGCCTTGGCAGCTATGACAGCTTGGCAACGTGGCGGCCATAGGCAGCTTCTGGGGAAGCGGGCATGAATAATGAAGCCATTGGATTTGGTCGTACAGAATGACTTGTGCAGGTGGCAAGCTATCCGTACCTTGACAGGAGAGATTGTCCTTGCATCCACATACTATTACATTCCCGCTAGATATGGCCGGGACTACATAGTCCCGTAGGTGTGGGTGCGCGAAATGGTACATGGTCGAGTCATCTTAATTATGCAAGGAGGTTTCGGCTTCTCCCCGAGGTGATTTGCTTGTGAGATATGCAGGTATTCGCACAGCGTCTGGTGATGCAAGACAAGATGTTGAGATGCAAAGATCGAGATTATAGTCCCGTACATGGCCGAGTCATCCTAATTATGCAAGGAGGTATCGGCTTCTCGCCGAGGTGATTGACTTGTGAGACGTGTGAGTAGGTGGCAGATATTCGCACAGCGTCTGGTGATGCAAGACATGATGATGAGATGCAAAGAGAAACGTGCTCGAGATGGGGGCCGAACACATGTGCCTTGCGACTTGTCTTCTTTTTAGCCATCTCCATAGCTTCTTTTCCTTGAATGGAACAATCGCCAAAGCCAGGTCAGACTTGGAGTCAGAGGTCGGTCGGCCCATCGCCTTGTCGTACAAGTGAGTGACGTTGTGGCGAACGTGTCCGACGATCCGACCGACTCGTCCGTTTACAACCAACGTTTCAGAATTATCAGTTCAAACCCTATACCATTAACCTTACTCCGTCCCACGCACAATCATCAATAAATAGTTATACACTTCCATAGGGCTACATACTAAAGAGTAGAGACAAATTGCGGAGCTCATGAACGCGACGTAACACCCTATTGGCTGGATCTTTCCCAAAATGGAAAGCGGGGCGTCGATTTGCCCCCCCTGCCGGCAATTGACAGCGGCGATGCGTTTGCCTTTTTCCATCTCACAACGTCAGATGCAAATATAAAACATCTACTACGCCGTGGTGGAATAATTTACTTGTCATAGTTCACTCACTTGACAAAATACGAAAGAAATATTACAATGCAAACACAAAGGCCTCGCGCTGGCCGTCCGCGGATGCAGGACTCTGATGCCGACACCAGTCAGCAGGATGAAGAGACAGTGAGCAGACTTTTCATCTCGTTGCCATTTCATTCTTCAATCATTCATCTACTTACAACTCTGCTAGTGTCGTCGAACCCGTATGCGTCTAGCGCAGCGCAGGTATCGCTCCAAAAAGCAAGATGCCCTCGCTGCCGCCGAGCAAAAGGCCGCCGCGCTTGAGAACGCTCTCCGCGGCGCCATCTCCTCCTTTCGCGGCCTGCAAAGGTCGCTTCTCCAGTATCCTGCAGGCTACGTGCCACTTGATGTCAACCTTGCCATTGGCAAGACGTCGGTAGAAATGTCCAATCTTCTCCACAGCAGCGGCGTCCAGCTGCAGGACACGTTGGCCTGCAGCCTTCTCGACTGCACCCAAGCCACGTGCGCTCGCAGGATCCTCTCAGAGAGCATCACGCGCTCTGCATCCGACTTTGATCTGCAGTCTTCACAAGGCAGTGAGCTGGGCAGCGACTTGGGCAGCTACACACCGGAATTTTCACCAGGCATGCATACCCTGCCTGGTGAGCTGCTGCCACCACAGCCAATGGTACAGTCATCTCCTGGCGACATCCTTGGCAATCTCGATTACGCCGGTCGCTTTTTACCGCAGCTACATAGAAAGATAGAGGGCTCGACGGAAATGGTGCTACGATTAGCGCCGCCAAAGCTGCAACGCCTCAAGTACGGTCTCACGCGAACATGGTTCGACACGGATCTGCCACAACTTGCCGGCGAGTGGCTAGAGGCTTCGGATGTGGAGGAGTATTTGACGCAGCGAGGTATTCACGTCAGGAACAAGTCGCAAAAGACGGTCACCCTGCATCTCGGATCCGAAGCAAGCGAGGCCGACGCAGAGGGTCCTTTTACGCCAGAGTCGTGGGAGCCCGAGCTACCTGACTGGACAATCTTTGGCAGGCAGCTCGACGAGCGACAAGATATCCCCAGCGGCCTGCGTGTGGTCTCGGCAGCGTCGCCTATGCCAGACTTGACGGGGCAATCACCCACGTCATCACTGCCGTCGACGCCGCAGAGAAGGATTACCATTGATGTGGACAAGCTCATCGCGGGTCTGGCCTGCAAGGGCATTTGCCTAGGGCCAGCCCCAGGTATTCGCAGGCATCATGTCGACGAAGCCATACAGGGCGCTGTGCAAATTTGTTAGCAAGTCTGATTCATTTCAAGAGTTGCATTAAATGTTGAAAAATTATAGTAGAACTAACTTTTGCAAAATGGAGCGGCAAACGGAGTGGCTATGGAGCTTACAACATGGCCATTGCAACCAGAACTTTCGCTCCGCGACGCTCAGAGAGTATGATTCGACAACTATTGCACACTCAAACACGAGAATTTTACCGATCGTGTCTAGTTTGTTAATCGCTTGATTCGAAGCGCTACGAATGTAATTCAAGTCAGTATCTTCTCACCTGCTGTGGGCCCATTGCAGTGACTGCTTCTAGGGTTCACACATCGCCGCTTGCCATTTTCTGCCGTATTTCTTCCACCTAACCTCGCTTCCCGAGGGTTTTCACTTCCCACATGATCCGAATCCTCGAAATCGAATTCTCTCGGCGTTGCTGTCGTGTCGTCGGTGTCTCGACATCATTCTTTGCTGCTTTGACATTGCCTTTGCTTTGCCTTGTTGAACCTATTTTGAATCAAGTTTTTTTTTTTTCCCGCCCTGTCGGCTTTTCTATCAATCTTGTGTGACTCACTTGACCAGAAAACTCTTCCGCAAAACACGCCATGAATGCTACCTGGGTTGACGACAGCGATGATGACGTTTACGTCCGCTCCCGGCACCGACGCCAACGCCAACGACTACGCTCAGCAAGCGTGGCGTCGACTTCAACAATCCTCCCCTCTACGGCCGACGAAGACGACGACTTTTGTGAAATCATTGAAGAAGATTACGCAGAAGCAGATGTCTTGTTCGCATCTGAAGTCATTGACCTGACAGAGGACGAATCACAAAGGCTAATTCTGCCCCATCGCCCGAATGAAACAGAGCTTGACTCTATAGTAGCTCCTTGTGGGCTTACTATCAAGCCGACAAACTGCATTCAGATAAGCGATACCTACTTGGGAGAGTTGAAGATCAACTTCTTACAAGTCACGACAATAATTCGCGATTACGATGGTGCAACGTTCATTCGAGGCATACCTTTTACAAGGGTCCGTCACTTGAACGGGAAACTAAGAGACCGACTGAATGAGGTCTGCATGGTGCTTCACCAACACAGACAGCCCGGTCAAAAGCCTGATTCCCCGGTGTTGGTCGATGTCGAACCCCAGCGTGTCATTCGTTGGCGAGCGCTCATCGTAACGAATGCACCGTTCCCAGCGCACGCCGTCGACATCAATCGATACGCCCGCTCTCGCTCCCTAGAACAAAAGAGGATAGCGGCTGAGAGATCTGCACACATTGTCTGCCGATGGAGTATAACAATCACCTACTCAATTACAGCGACAAACAGAAATAAAGCAGAAGAGGAACTACTAGAGCACCTTCGGAGCGATGACCTACTCGATGCGAAATACCGCGTATCAGACAAAGAAGTCTCGGAACTGTGGCGAGGGCCGCGAAAACGCGGAGGGGGGTGGAAAACGACGGCAGAATCGCTCAAATCTCTGGATATATCGATTTCGAGGGGCCCTGGTCAGACTTACACGCTTTTCGACTCTTTTTCCGGAGCGGGCGGCGTGTCTCGCGGTGCCCAAGACGCCGGATTCAAAGTACGATATGCTATCGACAAGGAGCGCGAGGTCTAGGAGACTTATAGCGGCAACTTTCCGTTTACGCAGTTATACGAATGTGATACTAAGAAGTGCGCAGATAAGAAGCAGCGAAGACCAGTTGACATACTTCATTTATCTCCTCCATGTCAGGTTTGGTCACCCGCGCATACACATGATGGACCAAACGATGTTGCCAACACTGAGGCGCTTTACACCTGTCGGAATCTAATCAACCAATGTCGTCCTCGAATTATTACACTGGAGCAGACGTTTGGCATAACACATGCCAAGCATATCAATCACTTCTGGGCACTGATCCGCGACTTTACTGATCTGGGCTACTCTGTGCGTTGGTCTGTTATCAGACTATGTACCTGGGGCTCGCCCCAGGATCGAAAGCGTCTGATTATGATTGCCTCGGCGCCTGGCGAGCAATCGCCGCCATTCCCAGCTCCCACGCATTCCGAGTTTGGCGGCAACGGTACTAAGCCGTTCAACACGGTTGCCAGCACTCTTGCGCGGGTGCGCATGGGCGACAATCTCCACAACCCCGAAGATGTGCAGACGTTTCATCCCCCGCGTCCATCGTGGGATGCAAATACTCTTGGCCGCACCATCACGACCGGTGGCGCAAACTCGTACCACCCTAGTGGGCGTCGTGACTTTACGTTGCGGGAGCTTGCCTGCCTGCAAGGCTTCCCGAAGTCACATAGATTCGTGGGCACCTTGACCAAAATTCGGCGGCAGATCGGAAATGCGTTTCCGCCAAACACAGTGTATGTACTATACAAGCACTTGCATGATTGGCTCTTAAAAGAAGACAAAATCGACAGCTACATACCCGAAGACAATACAATGGTTATTGACGACGACGAGTCTGATATTTCCGGGTCGGAGAGTGTGATTTTTGGCGAGGCACGAGTGTCCCCGGCTATGGACGATGTATTCATGGGTCAGTCCGACGATGAGGTAATTTTTGTTGGAACGAATGCGGACTGCGATGATGATTGCTTTGTAGACTTGACTTAGCTACGACCTGAACAATATGTGCATATGTATGCTTAGAACTTTTGTTAGAACAGTTATAGGCAGGGTAAAATTGCTTCATCTTTTCTTCGCAATCGGGTTTTCTTCCCAATCAAACTGTGGCTATTGGTGACCCTCGAGGGCCAAGCATCCGAGGCCGACCGAGGGCCGATGCACAGTCCGACGCAACGCTACACAATATACTGCAGCAATCCACATATGCAATCGCGACGCTGTTGACTAAAAAATCCACCGGCGAGCGTTTTGAAAAATTCAATAATTGCCAATATCCCGCTCAATAGCAGACAACAGAAATAGCGGAGCGCGCCGGCTTTGCGCTGCTGTTTTTTTTTTCCGCCTTTGTTCGGGTGTAAGGGTGACGAAGTAGCAAACCGCCTGATCTAATCTAATCAATCAGCGTTGCGTGGACGTCTCCACCCTCGAATCACCTGCCGCGGATGTTCTGGGGTTGCATTGGACCTTAAGCCGAAGAGGAAGACCCCCCCTCCCAACTGACCACCATTCAGCTTTTTTACCCCCTCTTTCTTTCTCTGCAAATATTGTCACGCCACTGCTTAATCTCCAATTTTTGAGGCCTTTTTTTTAAAAAAAAAAATTATTATTATTTACTTTCCTCTTCATTAACTATTTAAGGACTGGGGGGCCTGCATACTGAGCTTCCCCCGAGTCTGACACACAGGCTTTACCCGCATTCGTTTCAAGTTGGGCCGCCTGGACCTTTTTTTTTTTTTTTTCCCTCCTCATCCATCAAATTTTCAACAATGAAGCTCACCTCCGCCCTCGCCGTCATTGGCACCGCGGCCACTACCCTGGCTTCCAGCCAGCAGGCCATGGACGGCAGTAGCAAGCCGCCCGCGGCAGCGGCCGAGCACCGCATCCCGACCAGCTCCGAGTCGGCCGTCATGGGCCGCCGCATCCTCGCCCTCAGCAAGCTCGCCACCTTTTCCACCGTCTATCCGAGCGAGTCCAAGTCGACGCGCCGCCGCAGCACGGTCGCCGACCATGGCGTCGAGGGCCAGCCCTTTGGCCTGGTCGACTATGTCGCCGACTGCGAGGACGTTGGCAACCCGACGGTGCTGGAGCTCAAGATTGGCACCACTTTCCGCAACGTGCAGGCCGGCTCCAACCTGACCGTGTCGCTGCAGTGGGTGCCGCCGTACCCGCCCGCCAAACGCATCGGCGTTGTGAAGCGCGCTCTGTCCTACCTGCCCTTTTTCAGCCGCAGCACCGCTGCCGAGGTCCCGCCAAACTCGGCCGACCCCAGCATCCCGGACATGGTGCCGTATTCGGCCGACAACTTGCCGCGCTTTGCGCTCTTTGGCTACCTGGAGCCCTTTGGCGCCGACGAGGCCCAGACGGAGAAGCTCAAGGAGTGCTACCTGGCCAAGCACCCGGACAGCAAGTACTGGCTGCCGGGCAACCACATTCACACGAGCGACTGGACGCGCATGGTTGTGACAAAGGTGTACTGGATTGGCGGGTTTGGCGACCGCGCGTACATTGGATGGATTCCGGTCGAGGAGTGGAACAGCGTCAAGGAGGAAGAGTGGAAGGCGATTAAGCTACCTGGTGAGACCAAGGACTGGTCAGAGTGGAACGCGTATGATAATCAGGAGCTGTAAAGTAAGGCTCACCGTAGCTGGACATGCGGTATATCCGTAGATACAGAATGAAGATTCCTAGACATTGACGAAATGGTTCCTAGCTTTCCACCCAATACACTACCTGTCTGTGTCTCCGCTACAAGCGCCTGCGACGACTGCTGTTATTCAGAGTTTACGCAAGGCTGCACACGGACCATCTCACGGAGATGTATTTTCAAGCACAGCAATCAATCTGATGTATTCCCTTCACACCAAGGAAAAAAAAAATCATTACCTGGATCTGGCCAGCCACCTCTTATCAATGAAACGGCCACAAGAATTTCGTCACGTGACGGAATTGTCGGCCACCGTTGGCAAACGACGGAAGAAATTGGTCAGATTGGAAATGCTTTGCAGAGAATTCTAATGAAGTAGTAAAGGTGGAATTGATCTTGGATTTTATCGAAATGATTGTCATATCCAAAAATTGGTGAATTGATGCCGCACTTTCCACATAAGCCCCCCCTCCTCCCTCCTGGCACCTCGTGTGCTATCCACCACCGCCTGAGCTTCCTCCAGCTCCGCCAAGCTGCCACCAGAGCAAGCCCAGCCCTCTCTCTCCATATCACCAACACAGCCACCTGTACGCCGCCACGACACCACAAAAGCTGCTATTTGCTCATTACGACGCAGCCAGCCATCTGCATACAATCGATAGCCTTTGCTCGAGCCCGATTTCGACCCCAATTGAACTACGAAACGCAATAGTACCAACGCACCAAGCACCGCCAGGCCACACCAGCAGCCATGCTTGTGTCCCTGACCGTCGGCAAGGTCGACGCCGGTGTCACGGTGCTTCTGACGCCCGACAAGCGCCTCGTAAGCAATTTCCCCGCGTTTCATACAGCTGCAACTCCCTATCGCATCGACATCACTCACCCTGCTGCATGTCTTGCCCCCCTCGACGACGCACCGCAGGCTAACCAGTGACCCCCCCGTCTACCTGCCTCACAGATCGAGTTCCCTTCCATCCTCCTGCCGCCCAACATTTCCTCGGGCAGCATCGTCGACATCAACGTCTCGCAAAACGCGGCCAAGGAGTCGGCGGAGGAGGCCAAGTTCCGCGCGCTGCAGGAGCGCATCCATGCGTCGTTTGGGGCCGCCGAGCCGGCGACGCCCGTGCTACGGTGCCGCAACGCGACGCAGACGTCGGTCGTGCTCGAGTGGGAGCCCATAGAGCTCGCGACGGCGGACCTGACCTCGCTGACGCTGTACCGCAACGGGCAAAAGGCGGGCCACATACCGCGGCCGCTGCAGATGCACAGCACCAAGATTAGCGGCCTGGCCGTCGACACCGAGTACACTTTCCACCTTGTGCTGCGCACGAGCGCCGGCACGCGCACGAGTGACAAGGTGGCGGTCCGCACGCACAAGATGACGGACCTGGGCGGCATCACAATCACCACGGGCTTCCTGCCCGCGCCGGCCAAGCAGGCGCTGGCCGAGGCGGTCGAGCGCATCGGCGCCAAGATTGTGGACGGCGTGCGCATCGACACGACGCACTTTGTCACGACCGAGGGGCGCGGCACCGCGTGGGAAAAGGCCGTGGAGAATAACATACCCGTCGTAAGGCCAGAGTGGGTAGACGCCTGCGAGAAGAATGGCCGCATCCTCGGCGTCACCAAGTTTTACCTTGACGCCATGCGGCCCGGACCCCCGAGCGAGGCGACGCCCACGCCCACGCCGCCACCCGCGCAAAAGAATCAGCCGCCACCGCCGCCGCCGCCGAATGAGGACGGCGCTTCCAAAAAAGACGAGGATGACGAGGATGAGGATGAGAGCGTGATTGAAGGCCAGGAGGATGCACGAGATCGCAATGAGCACCCAGCCGAGGACGAGGATGACGACGACGACGACGAGGAAAAGGAAAAGCAGGGAGAAACGCCGGAGCCAAAAGTCCGTCGTCCGTCGCACGATGAGGAGCAAAAGATGCGACGCGAGGACAAGGACGACCAGAAACTGGCGCATCACCACCGGCCTTCGGGCAGCAGGGCGTCTTTGGCGGCGGCAGAGGAGAAGAAAAAGAAGAAGAAGCCGCAGGATGACGAGGCTGGGGACGGCGAGGATGACGACGATGAGGAGGAAGAAGAGGAGGCAAGAGAGGGTAAAGAGGCTAAGAAGCCTGCCTCGACGGCCGATGGGGATTCATTTCAGGAGGTGCAGCTATAATCAAGAGGGGGTAGAAAGTGACTATCGCCAGCAATCAGGCAGTGTGTGAAAGAAGAAGAAGAAGAAGCCGCTGAGCAAATGGGGATGTTCAAAAGCATAATTACAAGGGCTGTTTCGACAATGTCAAGTTCTTAGTCCAGTTCTTAATACACATTCTCATACATCCAATAAAGATAGATTACGCCAAAGCTCACGATTTGCACATGTCGCGGTGGAGATGAGTTGTAATGTGATTATGTCTTCAAGGGGACTCGTTCCAGACAATGCAGGCTATCATCACGAAAAGGAGATGTAAGAGTCACCAGCAAACAGAACAGGATTTGGAACAAGAACAAGGTGATGAACAAATGGGAGACGTTTCGAGAGCATTACTACAAGGAAGGGCCTGTTTTCGACGATTTCAAGTGATCATGACACATTCTGATACATCAGATCAAGATGAATTCACCGAAGCCTACAGTTTGCAGAGGTGACGATGGAAATGAGTTGTATATTGTGAATATTAGTTTTGCCCTGGTTTTCGTAATTCAAGCCGACACTCTCTCTCTCTCCGAAACCATGAAGACAAGCGGGTTTCTACGCAGAAAAGAAATCGCAGAAATGCCTGGAGGTATATATCGCTTATAAATGTTGGGAATAAGAAATCAAAAGAAAAAAAATAATACAACGGACTTTTTTCTTCTTTTCGCAATGAGATGCATGAAAAAAAAAACATCGTTTACACCCTCACGCTGCTGCCCACAGGTCGAGGGCGCAGCGGCATCGGCGGCACATCCCCCGATAACTGGCGCGTTGCCGCCGGCAGGGAATGCGTCCTCGGCGGCAGCGCACTCCTCTCCGGCTGCTTGCCGCCGCCGCCGCACTCACCGACACCGCCGGCGAGCTCACGCATCAGCGGCTCGATGGCGCTCATGCCGCTGACGTCGGGGTGCTGGCCTTCGTGATCCAGCGTGTCGCGCTCCTCCCGGCGCACCATCTCCTCGAGCATGCGCTCGCGGGAGAGGCTTGCGCGGCGAATGAGCCTGCGACGCTGCGAGGCGCGTGTGAGGCGGTCGATGCTGGTGGTGGCGCCGGCGCCGGAGCCGCCGTCGTCCGAGGCCCAGTCCCGAACATTGTCGTCGTGGAGGCCGCTGCTACTGCTACGGACGTCCTCTAGCATGGGGTGGAGGGCGCGCAGCCAGAGGTCGCCGTTGCGCTCGAGACGGCGGACACGGCTCTCCATGTCGCGGAGGCGCTGCTCGCGATAGGCCTCGTAGAGATACAGAATATCACGCTCGGGGTCGGTAATAGGCACGACCTCGTGGGGGTTAGATGTGCTGCGCTGTCGGAGCTGCGTCTTGGCGGCGGCGTTGGACTCGCGCTGCTTGCGCTCCTGCTCGCGGCTGGTCTGCCACTCGCGGCGGCGAGTCAGAGATGTGCGCGTCGTGTCGAAGCCGTGTTTCTGCAAGGGCGACGTCTCGGTTGATGCAGGTGGCGTTGGGGGCGTTGTGGCGGCAGACTCTGGCCGCAACTCAACGAAGGGTCCGTGATCGTCTGTTGGAGGGATTACATGTACCTGGTCGGCTGCCTCATCGGCTGGATTCATGTCGACGACGACCATGATTGTGGAAAGTTTTGGTTCAGTTTGGTTATTGACCGCAGGAACAGACTTATCCTTGGTTAATGAGGCATTTGACGGATCACTGCCCTTGGCAGTTGTAAGCGACGAGTTACCCGTTTTGGAGCTTCGCAATGCCGCAAGATCCCGAAACTTCTTGTCGCGCACCTTTTCGCGACGGCTTTTAACAGAGAGAATGCTCGCAGGCGGCGAGGGAGACGTGCCGCGATCGCTGACGGGGCTGCTTGTGACTTGTGTGGCCTTTGACGCCCTTGCCGGTCTCTCATGTTCAGCCTGCCATTCTGATCGCAAGTTGGACGTCGACTTTCGTGACAAAGTCGATGTTGCCAAAGATACCGGCGGGCGTCCCATGCGTCGGTCGGTGCTGCGATATCCCAGACCTTCGCAGGGCATGGGCGAGGGATTTCTGTGATAGGGTTCTTCTTCCGCAATAACCTCGTCAATGGAAGAGGTGTGATGATGCTTGATGCGTGGGGAGGCAGCCATGCTTGAACCGCGCGAAGGATATGCTGCACGGACGAATTGCGGGGCGACCCTTGACTGAGTCTCTTCGTGGGTATCGTTAAAAGCTGTGGACTGCGGGCCAACACACGACGTCTCTGGCTCGGTGGAAGCTAGAGGCCAATGATCGGTATCAAAAGGAGACGACGGCGGAGAAGACGATGGTGGCGGAGATGGAGGCATCATCCGGCGATTTCGTAGCAGCTGTGGAGGATAGTCTCTGTCAAAACGACGAGGCGAAGCCGGGCTTGCTGCAATGGTGCTCGCATTATGGCTCGGCGAAAGGGGCCGAAGGACTGTCACGACGCCTTTGTCATTTTTGTAAGTACGGACCGACTCGGGCAGTGGCGGGACAGGCGGCTGAGTGTCTTTATCAAAGACGGGGTACTGGGACCTGGGAGTGTCGCCAAAGTGGGAGGCCTCGAGAGGAATAGAAATGGCAATATGGCGATGACCACCCGTAGTTACACCAGCCACAGCAGAATCGGGCAGTCGAATAGGTGGTAGTGCTCTGCTCATGGACTTGCTTCTCCTCTTGCCCATGACATTGAGCTTGACCCATCTGCCACGTTCTCCCTCTTCCTTGTTGCTGTATGGCTGGGCCATGAAGTTGCTGGCAGGCGGCTCATTACTGCGCAGGAACTCTATCAGAGCAGCCACATCATCGCGGCTGCGACGGCGGCGCATATTGTCGCCAAAGCCAAAGGTATCGTGTAAGTCACCCCCGAGATAACTTGTGCGGGTGCCAAAAAAATTCGAGTCTGAAAAAAGACGCGACGCACACTGCAGTTCGGATGGAATGTCGAGGTCAGTAAAGCTTGGTGTGGGAATCCGAAAAGGATGTGAAGCTAAAGGCGAGGGGTGCATCGAATTGCTGTCCCATGATTCTGCTGAAGATGTTGGAGATTCGATAGTGATGGAGAGAGGAGGTGTATCGACGGTGACCATTGTCACAGTAGATTGGATATTCCCTTGCTGAATTTGCTTCAAGGGCTCGACAGTAGTACTAATGTCGGCAATCTCGTGTATTGTGGCACGGACGTTGAGGATGTACCTGGGCTGATTTGGCTCAAAACTCGCTGGGGTCCTTGACGCCAACGCGACCAGGGGCGGAGCGGCAGGTGACGAAAAATCAATATCTGGGTCCCAAGATGTGCGAGCAGCAAATATATTTCACCCAACTGGGAGAGCAGCAGTGGTGACAAGGTCGACGCCTGGCAGTGAGGTGGCCGGTGGGATTGCTAGCAGTGATGCAGTGCGATGTGAATCGTGTTTCGAAAGTGCAGATTTGGGACCCTGCATCTGCAGACTGGAGGTTGGAGCCGAGTAAACAATGCCGAGCGGAGGCGAAACACGATGAATTAGGGACGAAAAATAACCCCGTATCGTCGATGTAGCAGCAATACCCCGCCAAAAATAAAATAAAATGGAAAGACAGGCTATGACTGCGCGAAACAATGCAGAGGCGACAAGATTTGCTGAAAAACGAAAAGACGGAGAAAGAGTAGAGTACTAGAGACGAAGGCCTGGTCGGGGTCCAGGGCCAATTTGAGCAGTCTTCCCACTGACGCAACAGAGTATCGACAGCAGCAACCCGAAAAAGAGGAAGCAGGGGTGGGAAAAGGGCTGGTAGACAAGGATCGGCGCGAATTGGTAAGATGGCGTTCTCTTGGAGTGGAGGACGGACCTCACAGCCGGGATCTCGAGAAGCAGCAAGCACACTAACAAGCAACCCTGCATGTAGCTGCGGAGAGGAGAGAGTTGCTGCCCTCTGAAGCGACATCATCATTCGCTGAATTAAAAACGGGACCGCGGCGTCCTGGTCCTTCTGAACGGATACGTTGTCGAGCTGCGAGCACAGTTGAAATCTGTTTAGCGGTCATGATAGCTCTTGGCGCCCTCCCTCGTCGATGCAAAGAGTAAGACATAAAACGCTGTCCTCTGAGCCAGAACTCTCAACATCCAAGTAACTGGTAGACGGTTGATTGTCTTCTCATCCTACCAGTAATGTGGCAGCTGAATAGGAGTCAAAGAGACCTTGGGAGTTGCAGGGGCCGGGGCCCAGTTGGTGGCTCGACGCTAATGAGACCTTGGCTTGGTATCCGTACGGGCACGATGGTGGCACCCCAGGCAGCTTGTTGTAGACTTTTCGAGGTTGGTTATTACCAGGCATAGCGCGGAAGTGTGAGGGGGAGAAAGCCGTGGTATTAGGTATGTAGCGTGTTACCCGTCCGATATTAGGCAGACAAGATCGGTTTCCGAAACTCGAGCGCCCGCGGGTGCCAGACCAGCGATATGCGGCGTGATAGTTTTTCAATGGCATCTTTTGTTGGTCAGGCCCATGTCTTGACGCAAGCAATCGTGAGGTCTGCAAGGATCGCACAGGTCGAGGCTGGTGGAGGGCAGACGTTGAAGCCTTGGTTGGGCCATGTCTCGGACCGCGGGCTATGGGAATCCCGCCTTCCGGCACACTGTTGCTGATTATGCTCTTGCATAATTATGACTGAATGTCTCGTTTTTTCACATTGCTCTCGGTGTAATCACATGGCCGTTGTGGTGGTTGCGCCCAGACTCGTTGCATTATCATGCTTCATGCCTGGTGATGATGGCGGCAACTCTAAAAAAGCCCGCCCGGTCAAAACTTATCATCACATCCTGTAATGTGTAAAGAGCAAAATTGAAGCTGGCAATTGACACTTTGACACTGTGCTACATAGGTATCTATCACCTCGCCGGTTGACAGCTGGCGGACCAACCCGCGAAAGCAAACGGCGTACAGTATCCGTAAAAAAAATCGCAACTGAACTGCGCATCCTTTGCACTGTGCGTTGAACCTGTGCCTGCGATGCTTCATTTCCTCTTTTTCCCGAGAGCAGAATTACGAATAAACAATGCAACCGGCGTCTGTGCTCTCCCTTGACTGCAGTCGTCGATATCCGCTGAATGGAAAAGGCCTGTCCGCTCGTTACTACTGAGCGCCACTTCCAGTACCACTCAAGATGGATTCGTCTTGTCCGCTTACCTGCAGGCTGCACGAAGATGCGCTTGATTTTAATCTCCCTTGCATGGGCCCCCAGCAAGTTGTCATATTAACAAACTCCAACTTCAGCCGGGTCGTATTCTTGTGACTTTATTCCAGCAACTATGACGCTGACCAACCTCCACCGCCAGCCATCTTTTGCACGCGATATCATCAACTACGGCAGCATTGCGCCTCTCGAAATCGCAGTTTACCCCAAGTCTGGCCCCATACCGTCCAGGAACCAGGGGCAACGTTTTGTTATTATTAGCAAGCTTCGCGCGCACAGCCAACCTCGTTGCTCGAGAGTCGTTTTCTTGGTGTGGCTGGCTACACTCTCATTGTTTCACTGTAACCAGCCACACTGCCCGTGCAGTCTGATGCTTTCTCATCGGGGACCTGCAAAGTGCAGAGAAAAAAAAATTGAAAAGAAAAGGGCAAATCAGCATCGCGAACCCACTGCGCCGCTGTCGATCTGGCGTCGGCTCTCCAAAGAAAATAATTTAGACAACTGGGTCGGGCAAACCCCCCCAGGGGCCGCGGGTTGGCCTGAGCTGCTCCCGCCCCGGCCTGGCCCCAGCAGAATTATAAATTATTACAACCTTTTACGAAAATCCTCGAGGATGGATAATCCTTGTTGACTGTGAATCGTCAATTGGTCACCACTCGCCACAGACACACACAACCCTGTCCACCTACTTCTGCAACACGCATTGCACGCCCATCCGAACCAGCAACTCGGTAGCGTAGCAAGGGCCACATCGGTCTCGAAGAAAGCTTGCGAACTGAATTTTATGATTGTTGTGTAATCCGTAATTATGGCACTCACGGTGCGCAGCTGCTCTGCAGCCTGATCCGTGGCGTGCCCCCTCCCCCCCTTACCAGGCGCCCTCCATGCAAGGGCCACCTTGGCGTTGAACATTGCATCAGGAGATGGCTTGTGAACTGAGGAGGGGAGAAATAATATGATTCGCTGCGCAATTATGGTGCTCCTAGTTAGTGTGTGTGCTGCTGCTCTGCAGCCTGATTTGGCCATCTCCCGTCCTCCCGCGTCCACAAAGAAAAAAGACAAGTCCAGTTTCTATCGTATATGATAATTGGCAAAGTAGGATGCAGAGTGATATAGCGGAATGATATAGCGGAATGAGAAACGAAAAAGACGAAAAAAAAAATTGACAGGATAGTCTAATGCAAGGCTTTGTTATACAAATAAACAAAAAAAAGAGTATATGCTGCCGTGGCTTCTCGGGATATAGAAACAAAAAAGAATAATGCAAAGAAAAAAGAAAAAACTTCACAAGAGAGCGAATTCAGCCTTTTCCCCCAATTGCAACCCACTACAACACGAGATAATAAAGCAAAAAAGACAAAAAAAAGAAAAAAGAAGGTTCACTCATTGACGGCACCACCATTGCTCAACGTAAAATTGATCCTGCGGCCACGCCGGCGTCGCGACCGCGCCGTACCTGAAGCCCTCGGCCTCCTCGCGCTCTCTGCACAGCACGTCGAGCTGCAGGCTCCATCGCGCATTGAGCCTCAACTGCAGCATGCGAAGCGTGCCCGTGAGGGCCTCGTCCTCGGCCGCGCACCGCGCCGCCAGCGCCTGCGTCTCCCCGTGCTGCCGGTCCGCGAGCGCCTCCTCCTCGGCCTCGTGGCGGTCCAGCAGCTCCTCCATGCGCCGTGCCTGCCGCTCGCGCATCACGTTAATCTTGGCCGCCTGCTGCCGCTCCATGCCGTCGCGCAGCGTGTACTGCTGGCCCAGCTCCTTGAGGTTGCGCTCCGTCACCACCCGGCCCGCCTCGGGATCTGCGGCGGCGGCGGCGGCAGTGGCGGCGCGCCCCTGGCAGTAGGCCTCCATGTGCTTGAGACGCAGCTTGACGCTCCGCGCCGTCTGCTCCAGCGTCGCCCGCAGCTCCATCTCGGCGGCAATCTGGCGGTCCTCGAGCGCGCTGCTCGCCTGGTGGTGCTTGTGCTTGAGGGCGTCGTCTTCGTCGGCGTGCCGCTCCAGCACCGCGAGCTTGTCCGTCGCGTGGCGCGTCTGCATCGAGCTCCGCGTGCGCGCGGAAAAGGCGCAGAAGCGGCTCAGCTCCAGGGCCTGCTTGCCCATGAGAGCTTGTACCTCGGGGCTTCGCAGCGATCGTTTTTCGGCGTTGCGCTTCTCTGCTTCCTTTTGCGCCGCCGCCGACGGTGGTCTCGTGCCGTCGTGGTGTCCATCCTGGACATGTGCGCTTGGGAAACCCGTTTGGCGCTTTTCGAGCTCGGCCTCGTTGCCGCACAAGTTGGGGCAGCCTGTTGCAGAGTCCCATATTCCACCGCAAATGTGGCACAGCTCCTCCTTGCATCGGCATATCATGTGCGTGGCGCCCTTGGGGAGGTTGACCAGGTTGTGGCAGCTATGGCATCGTTTCCAGTTTGTGCTCTGGCCCATCTTCTTGACGGCTTCGAGTTCCCAGTCCTCTGGACAGTCGGTGCCTAGAGGATGTGAGCCTTGCTTGCACCTGCGGCACGCGCGAGCAAGGCACTCTTGACAGGTCACGTTAAAGGGGTGCTTGTGATTAATCACTTGGTGTGGATTGATAAATACAGCACATTTGCTCCTGGGGCAATATATACGAGCGTGCTTTGGTGTGCTGAAATGGGTTACCGCCTTGAGAAAGGTTTGTTGCGTGTGACGATCTAATATTTCCTGAAGCACACTGCTCGGAAAGGGCCGAGAGCAGCAGCGCGGGGGCATGCTCTCTTCATTCACGCATGCCTGGCTCACAACATATTGCAAGCACTGGGAGCAATACGTGTGGCTGCACGAAAGCGCATGAAGAGACACCGTTTTGCCGGCCGAGCTACGGCAGCCATGACAGGACCTACCATCATGTCATTGTTAGCACATGATGCTTTTAAGCACTACTCGGTACAGCTTGCCCGCGGTTTACTTACAGAGAAGGGTCCGACCTTTTTCTCCACCAAGAGCGTGACTTGAAGCCCGACTTGACACTTGAAAAGCTCTTGTGCGTACTGACGCTGAAGAGGCTCTGCGCCGACGAGTTGGCGGCGGGAAGGGACCCCTTGCGAAAGCGCACTTGCTCGAGTGGCGTATCAACGGAGGCGAGAAATTGGTCGTATAGCGCAAAGCTGCCTGCGCCACTATGCGCCAAATCGGTGCTCGAGGCTGCAAAAATGGAAGACCGAGGCGTGGCGTGCGTCGAAGAGGAAGTTGCAGAAAACGTCTGGTCCATGGTAGAGCCGAATGTCGAAGAAGAGAATGCGCTCGATGTGTTGCGCTTCTGTAACGTAGACGAGGCAATGCCCAACGAGTTGGCTTTGGCGACCAAATCAGCGTCGATGGCGTCTTCCGTGATGCCAGCGTCCAAGCCCAAAACCTCCCTTGCGTAATCATCTTGATTCACGTCTGTAGTCGCCATCGTGTCTGGCGTCTTGGGTGGTGACCGCATCCTTGACGTGAGGGCTTCCCTTTTCGGCGGGAGAGCAAATGCGCTTATTATTAGACGAAAATGTCCAGAATCCTGCGATGCATCAAATTTTGTGTAGGATTTTGCCTGTTATATAACCGTGATAACTAGGGAAAGCAATTATGAAAGAAGATGCGCATCTGGGTTGGCCCGCAAGGCCGGGTTGGGCCGCCAGGGATAGTTATACAGGCTAACCAGTTCAAGACAAACGACTCAGTTGCTTTTCTTTATCCCCTATCATTTACCGGTTTAGACAAACAGGCTGGTTCCCCCACTCAAAAGCAAAAGTGAAAACATCTGAGAGTCAACGGGGCCTCTAGCGTCGACCTAAAAGAAGCAATGTCGGGGAGTTTGGGGGGGGAGGGGGGGGCTCGTCGTGCCGATACAGGGAGGGTCAGTGCTGCCAGCCGAGGGAGCATAGCCAGGTAGGGATAGTTGGTTAAATAGTTACGGATACTTGTTCGAGTTGGGCAGTTAGTTGGCAGGCATGGCAGGCATGGCAGGCAAAGAGGCCTTGTCGGTAGAGAAATCACGGAGACCCGTGGTGGGGGAAGCCGAGCGCGCCACACACGGCTCAACCCCCTCCCTTCCGCTCGTTAGTGTTGATGATGAGCGTTAAATAGACCAAGAAGTGGACGCTGTCTAGCACTAAGATTTTCCTTGTTTGGCCAACTAGCCAACTAGTCCACTCACATGTACCAAGTAACTAGTTGTGCTTGCTTCTTTCGCTGGCCCGTCAACTACGTCTGGTCGTGACAAAGCAGCTCTACTGATACAGAGGCGTACATACTCCGTACTCTGAATGGTGTTTCTTTTTTCTGCTGTCAGAAACTGGGCAGCAACCATGCTTGTACCATGTCAAATTGCCCGACGAGAGCATCCTCTCTTATCAGGCAGCTCGTTAGGCTCTGGGCAAGCGCGGCCGCTGAAGGATTCCGACAAGTCACGGAATACACCGACGCCAACGCGAGACAGAGGCTTGGGGACGGGCATACCACTATCTGCGCGATGCACGATGCACGATGCACGAAAAGTGATGCTGTTCAACCTGCACGTTGGGTCACTGAGAAAACGTCGACGACGCGTAAACTTGCCTGCATCTCGCCTCATTTCGTGTGCCGACTCGATCCGACTCGTAGCATCGGTTAGGCAACGTATCTTTTCCACGGCAAATTTGTAAAAGGCCTGGCGGTGGCGCTCATCGCTTATTAGAAACGGCATATGTCGTGCATCCTGCCAAAGACAGCGCCCGCGGCTGGCGTTGGTGGCATGCAAGCACTGTCACGTCACTGGATTCGTCACTACTAGAGGGTATGCTGGAGCATTCTCCCTAATTCTCGCTCGCAGACTCTCCGACATTAGCTAGGCTTTTACTGGTAGACGAGCAACTATCTGGCTTTTTGTCAATATTTTGGACGCGTTGGCGTCTTCATCAGGCGATTAGACTTTTTGGCTACTCCAGTACACAGACTAGATGAAACGAAGCGTCGTACGTATTCGTAGGGCGTACGTATAGCCGTTGAATACCCTGACCGAGCGCGGCGCTGTCGACCGTTACGATGGCAAGGGATGGACGCGCGCCTTTGGTCCGCGGTATGCTGCATATGCAGCAGCAGACTCCCCTTGTCCCCGTATGCTGGATGCGGCAGAGGACGGTGTGACATGACAGGGTGCAGCCTCCCCTTGGTAGATTGCAAATGTGATGGAAATGATTAAAGTCATGGATGAATGAAGGGCTGATGTCTTGAGCCAGAATCGGAAGACGCGGATCCGGGGCTGTTCGCTAGGCCAATAGATCACCCAAGGGCTTTGTCGCAGCTGGCCCTGGCAAGGGAGCAGCGAAGCGAGCGCCCAGCTGACGAACGGGCAGGCAGGACAGTTTTGTTACGACAAATTTGCGATGATACGTCAGGAGAGATGGCTACCTCTTGCCTTGCTAATAAGCTAGGCAAGCCTGCCAAGTCCTCGCCTTGTACGGATAATAATGATTGTTGTTAATAATTTTCTCCCAGTCGGAGGAAAGCTTTCCTTCCCTCAATATGTGTGACATGGTAGAAGATGGCCCTTGTCCTCCCGATGTCTTGTCATTCAAGACAGTCGGACTCCTTTTACCTGGCACCTCTTTTAAGATTTCGACCGGCTCCGGGACGGTTCAACGGCACAGCTGAGATGTTTGCATCACGCGTTGCTTCTGAAGCCAACTAGCGCTAGATAATTAAGTAATATTTTTTTTCTCCTCGCGCACATTGCAAACTACCTTTGTCCGAAGCTAGACATTGCGCTCGAGCTAGCAGTAAACTGCCGTGGCGTTTTCGGTATACTTGAACTACTGGCCGTCCCGCGATGATCTGCCCCCCCGGGAAGAAGCTCTAGTTTCTTTAACATACGTGGAATTAATCCGCTGTGTGGGAACAGGCAATGAGTCAATACACGGGAGCGGCTTTTGTGGCGCTTTGTCAATTTATTGGCGACGTGACCCTGGTTGCCCAGTACAGCCAGCGACTTGTGCAAATGAGCCAAGCTTTCGAGATGACGAGGCTTTACGGAACATTTACCTTTAGAGATTGCTTTTCTAATGAAGACTTGGGTCGCATTAAGCAATCCAGACTGCGGCATTCCTGCAGTGCTCAAAAAAAAGAAGCAAAAATGAAGGAAGAAATCGCGAAAATTGCCGGGGGGGACTTTGCTTTTCGCATCATCCCTCATTTTGCTTTTTGCTGGCCCGCATTATGTGTCATTGCTCGGGCCCTTGCATCACTGCCATCACCTTTGTGCCTTTGTACGAGGCTGCACAAAGCGACTTGGAGGTCCAACTTCTTGCAGTGCCTAGGAGATTAGACGGACGGCATTGTGCCTATCCGATCGTAGCTGTCGGGGTTTAAAATCACTTGGCCGATCCGTGACGCAGCCTTAAAAGTCCAACCCACAGAGTGGTTGATATGGATCTCTTTGCTCGAATCAATTTGTTACACCAGAAGCTGTGCGGGTTACACAGCCTATGGCTTACCCCTGGCTTGTCCAATGTCATGAATGATCAGAGTGCGGTACTGGTAGAGCTCACAACCTGACTTCGACCATCTCGGAAAGGTACCATGGCCCAATTCTCGCGAGACAAAAGGTCATACTGATATATTCAATGCCACTCACTGATTTACATTGGCGCGTTCAACATCCATCGCGTGACGGCACTGTCTCGGACCTCGTCTGTTACTGTTATCCTCTTGACTCGTGACCGAATGACCAACTTTATCTAGCTCCTGCACAGCTTGCATTCGAAAAACATGTATCTTCTTCAGGCATGTTAGCGATCGCTCGGGACTCTAGCTAGTTGTTCTTCATTGCGCATTATACTGATGACATGGGGAATTTGCATCTCACTCTCGGCTGTATTTCTTGCCAGTGGTCTCTGCAATCGTGCAAAAGTTGACCTTGCCCAAAACCCAAAGTAGCGTGGAATATATCATGTAGACGTCTTGGAGATTTCCGCGACCGATTCTATCTAAGCTTCAATGAGTGCGGAAAGAACCCGCGTCGCGTCGCAATAATTTCCCAAGGGCGCCAGGTCGTATCTACAGGTTGTTGATGGACTGAATACGAGGGACAAGCTTAAAGTTACACTGGCAGGGGGTGAAATTATATTCTGGAATTGCTACGGTCCACTAGCCGAGTCCTTACTGTTGTGCATGTACTCGAGACAAGGGCCATACAGCAATGCCTCTGAAGATGAAGTTTCTCCGGCCAGTGCAGGGTAATAGACGAGAAACTCGGCGTGCTGTCATGTTTCAGTCTCTTGTTCTCCAAAGGCGACCAAGTTTGAAGCGTGAGATGGCCGCAGTGACATGACCTGTCTGACAAGCGTATCCAGCTAGATCAGAATCGAGCATTCAATCAACCACGATAGCTCAAACCGCAACACGGGCATCCTCTGGTGAAGGCTGTCGACGGCGTGAGAAGGGACGAGATGTAGATGGACAATGATGCACTACAGTGTGAGTAGTCGAATGACGGCGCTCTCCGACATCTATATAGCTCTGATATATATATATATCTATATATATATCGTTGGCAACTTTTCTTTCTTGCCGTGTAGAATCATTTTTGCGCGGGACACATAAAAAAAGTATAATTACGAGCAGAAATTGCTCTACCGGAAACACTGCCAGAAATGCCTCCAAAATTCCTGCTTCGTCTTGTTTCGAAGAAGCAGTTCATCATTACGGGGACCTGCTTGAGATGCCATTCTCCACGCTTCGATATGGCTCTTATTCATCGCATCAGCTACGCCTTCTGTACAGTACAGGATTCTGATCGCACAGTCCCGCTTGGTCCCGCGTATCTACTGACATATTGGGCGACTCGTGCTTGCAGAATCCATTGCTCTAGTAACATGGAGAAAGAATATCCGCGGAGTAGTTGCCAAATTGGGGGGGGGGGGCTTGTTTTCCCATCTTTTGTCCGGGGTGCCGAGGATGGGATATTCGTGATTGATGACAAGGACCTTGCGGGGCGGCAAATTCGAAGATATGAACAGGGAAGTGCAATGTATGTCGTAAGTCAAATCGCTTTGTCGTCATTGACGGCTATTCCCCTGTGGACCTTGATCGCGCAGGCATACGAATACTTGATGTGAGTTCGAGTACTGATTAGACAGGTCTGCATGCCGAAGGAGCCGGCGGCCCCGATTGTGGCTGCAGGTTTCGGAACCGACTCTGCATTGTGTATTTAATGGCGCGAATAAGAAAGAATACTTTTTTGCCAAGCCAACCAATCTGTCCCGCCACCGCCACTACAAGCTCGGCATCATTTCTGGTCATCATCTCTGAGTATCCGATGCCGGCCGAGCTATTCGCGAACAGCGGTCAAGGTCGCCCTTTATACATTGAAGGCGCCAGATGCCTGCCGTTTGACCTTTTCTTTTTCAAATCCAAAGCCCCAAGGGTTTGCGCCGGGGGCTCCCGGCATTAGTGGACTCGAGGTGGAGAGCTAATTAGATGCAAGGCAAGCTATGCAGCCGCGGCTTCTGATCCGGGCTTCGAGTCGTCCGATCTCAACCGGACGCCGACAGCTAGAGAATCGGTAAATGGCCCACCGTAAAGCTATCCATGCCCCTTGCGCCCGGAAGCGGAGGTCTCCTGCAAAGGTCTTTTGCATCTTCATGCATTGGTGCATATCTGCGCGCCCGGCTGATGCGACCAAGTAGCAGCATGTCTGAAAGAAGGCAAAAAAGACATGGACCCAAGGAATTGCTACACAATATTGCTTTTGTTACCTGGAAAAGGCACGCAACTCTTGGTTCCAGCACGCCAGATGCTGGGCGTTGGCCCTGATTGAACCTCTGCCGCGAGTTGCCATTCTCAAGAGTTGAATGGTCACAATGGGAACATCTCTTCTCATCAGGCCCGTTGTAAAAGACACTTTGATCTGCAGTAGTATTCTTGTTGGGGCAAATTCTGAACTCACGGGGACCCATTGTCCCCCAAGACAAATTCAATAAAAGAACCAGAGGGCAGGAGCATCGTTCGGCAAACTACATACATTACTATCAATCCAAACTTTCCGAGCGTCCGCCATTATACGCCTTTGCCGTGTCGGACACGTCTGACTCTCTGATCCAGACCGAGACACAGGTTCACGCCACGATAAAGGACCTGAAACGTCACGAACGATGATCTTATTGCGCAACATGATCCAGTCGAACAAGTCCGCTCTTAAACGAGTCGAAATTTCAAATCTTTGTATGCGACATATGCAAATGTAGCAAGGAGGTGCCCGTTTGTGGTATTTACTTTCTGATATCCGCCGCCATCGGCATCATGTCCGGCGCGACAAGACAAAATATTACGCTAAGAAGCTCCGATGTTCCGTTTTTCTTTCCATGCCCCGAAAATGCGAGACGGGGGTGTCTCGCGGGAGCGGACGCGGCAGCCGGTGCAGGAGGCGCGGTATCCTGTGTCGCCCGAAGGCATTGGGAACGGGTACTTGTATGACTCTTTGTCCGCCATGGTATCTGGGTTGATGCTTGGAATGGTGTCCGCGATGAGGTTAGTGAGGAGGATGAGGGAGAAGAAAGATTAGGCAGGGACTGCCTGAAAGTGGGAATCGTTTTGTTTGGGTCGTTTGCGTCTGGTGAATGTGCCGCGCGTGACCTGCGTTGCCTTTGTTCATCACCTCACCAAGCCGTATCGCGTTTATCCTTCGTCTCGGCGCTGGTCTGCTGGAACTTCATGTGCTTGTCCCTGGCGCAGACTGCAGCAAGATATTGTCGATCGTAAGCTCTCTAGACATTCTCAGCATGGCACAGAACCCGGGCTTGTAGAGGATGTGCCCGTGTTCATCGCAGAGAAAAGGTGGCTAGCGAGGTAGATGAGTTGTTAGGGAATATGTACATTCTGCCCGAGATGATTGCTCAGTTATGATAACCATTCGTGTTCGTGATCTCATTTCAGTCTATCTGGTTTATGCAATATCAATCTATAACAACATCTTCTACAATGCCAGTCTACTACTTTTCATCAACCGCCTGCGCCTCGCTCAAACCCATCAGCACACCGTCGCCATGCAGCCGTCATCCTCCTCAAATCTTGTCATCAACCACCTAAATAACCTCACTGAAACCCTCCACACGCCATCGCCATGAAGCCGTCATCTCCCTCAATCTTATCATCAACCCGCCTAGGCCTCGCCCCATGCTCCATCAACACATCATCATCGCCAATCTCTCTCTCTCTCTCTCTCTCTCTAAATCTTGTGCTTTTCCTGATCCTCGTCCTCGGGCACCAGCACCGCGCGAAAGTGCACCTGGCCCTTTTCCAGCCTGTCCAGCGCCTCCTTGGCGCCCTCCTCGGTCAACGGAAACGTCTCGACAACAGGCCGGACGCCGTGACGCGCCGCAAACGCCAGCATCGCCCTGTGCACGCCGCGCGTCGCCACCAGCGCGCTCTGCACCGTCACGCCCTGCAGCAGCACCGGCGCGTACGGCACCACCAGGTCCTTGCCGCCGACGCTCAGCGGCACGATGCGTCCGTGCACCGCCATCATCGGCATCACCACCGACCAGTCCGGCAGCGCCGACGTCGTCACCAGCAGCCTGTCCAGCTTCCATACGTCCTCTTGTTCCTCCTCTCCTTTGCTCTTCTTGTTGTTGTTCAAGTTGCTGGTCGCGATGAAGCGGTGGCCGCCAAGTCGCGTCGCCTCGTCCTTCTTGCGGTCCGAGCCCGACAGCACCACGACGCGGCAGCCCATCTTGTTGGCAAACTGAATCGCCAAGTGTCCGAGGCCGCCGACGCCAAACACGCCGACCGTGTCGGTGGGCTGGACGCCGAGCAGCGCCGTGAAGACGGTGGCGCCGCCGCACTGTAGCGGCGCGGCGTCGACGCTGGACAGCCCCTCGGGGATCGGGTGCAGCCATGCCTCGGGCCACACGGCGCGTGTCGCAAAAGAGCCCTGCTCCGGCGATGCCTGTCCGTACATTTGCCGTCCCGCGCAGTACGTCTCGTCGCCGGCGAAGCACTGCGCGCAGAGGCCGCACGCGCCCGTCTGGTAGCCCCAGCCGACACGCTGGCCGGGTCTCAGGGCGCGGACGCCCGGACCGACGGCCAGCACCTCGCCGATGCCCTCGTGGCCGAGGACCATGTCCTTTTTGCGCTGCGAATCGGTTAGTGTCGGTTGATTTTGCCAGAAACTGAGCATTGGCAACGTACATAGTGTAAATCTGGTATTCGTTAGCAGGCGGGCGGAAGCTGACGAGGCGAGTCGAGCTCAATGCTTGGGACAATCGCGGAGGGAACAAGACGTACCAGTGCCGCAGACGCCAGAGGCGAGGACCTTGAGAAGGACCTGGTCGCCGGTGAGCTGCTCAGGCTTCGAGGTGGTGCTCTTAACGGGCGCGCCGTCGGCGGCGCCCTTGAACACGGTAAAGGAGAGCATGATGTCGTTGACTGGACTAGTAAATTTACAGCCTCGGTAATGGTTGGGAAGGTGAGACACCTGACGATCGAATGGAATTTTTCTTCCCAGGTCGACGACGGGTTGCCCTAACTTGTCAAGTACGTACTCAGATTGGAAAATGATTTTTAAGTAGGAAGAGAATTCAATGACGGGCCTGTGAGAAATTTAAACATTAGAAATGCCGCGAATTTCGGGTTGACTCGCCGAAAGCCCGCTTTTAGCGATCCGGGAGTCATTGACCGAAACAAAGGCGATTCTCTCTTATCACCGATACCAACAGCCCGTAGATTCCGAAGCCAATCCGCCCGTCATTGTGGAATTTTGGAACCGGAAACCCCTCCAATAAAAAATGGTTCGACAATCGTCATTGGATAAAGCGCCCGGCGAATTGGTCCAAGCTTTGCCGGTGTGGACTCAATTGAGCATTTTTCCTCCTTGCCCTTCTTTTCGGAGATTAGCACATTGGCTTACAAATAGTAAATAGGCCGTCGCAATTCTGCCCAGCTTGCATGTTGATGAGAATATTCATTTTCAGTCCTTATGAATCATACAACGTACGTCTTATTCGGTGGCGATTGACTTCAAGGGGGAGACTTGATTGTCGGAGAGAGATCGGCTCCGACATGACGCGTGGGCTTGGCGATTTGTCTTGCCCGATTCAGACTGTGGCGATTAGAGCCTTATCCATGCCAACGCCGAGACATTTCCGCTCAACTATAACTATGTGAGTCTTCTCTTGTCTCTTACATGTAATTTCGTACTTTGCGCTGTAGCTTCCCTCTTCTTCTTTCCACCACAGCCATCAGGTTTGCATCTACCAGCGTAACCTTGGTCATATTCCCAAAGGCCGGAGCACACAACATACTACCGAAATGAAGCAAGCAAAGAAAAGAATTTGTAAATTCAATACATTCTTCGATATGCCTCATGATATGCCTCATGATATCATCGATTTGGGCGCCGGCCACCTATATACAATGCCATACCCTGAGCAAACCACTTGGTTATTCCTTCGATCTTCGGACCAGCCAATACACAAATAACTTGATGCATGAGCAATATGTGAGCAAGACATGTAAGCAACATGTGCGGAGTAAAGAGAAACAAACAAAATTGAAGAGAGCAGAGTGAGAGAAGCAAGTCAAAATCATCCAGAAAACCAGTTTCGCTTATGCAATATAGACCGTTAATGCATCGACACATCACCACCAGGCCTAAACGGCCTCATATAAAGGACAGCTTGGCCAGCACGCAGTACTCGACATAGTCCTGCCCTTCAATCGTGATAATTTTGCCCGGCGAGACGAGTTTTCCCTTGAAAGAGCCGTTTGTCCGGCGCACGTAGGTGACGCCGTTGAAGACGGTCGACCTGGGCCCGTCTTCATCGTCCTCATCGCCCGTCGGCGGGGTTGTGGCAGTAATGGCCCCTTCTTCAGTGGACGCCGTCTTGCGATGAATTGCTGACGTGGGCAGGGCCTTGCGCCGTGGCGGCGGTGAGTCGAGCGGGTGCTGGGGAAGGGGCTGACGTGCGGGCTTGGGGGCAAGAGATTGGATCGGAGGCAGGCGTTCCTTATCGTCGAGGTCCATGGCGTCTGCGGCGAGGGTGGCGTGCAGGGGCGGGAGACGCTCCGTCTGATCTAGGCCGCCGTTGGCGGCGCGAAAGGCCTTGAGCGGCGGGAGGCGGTCCGTGTCCTCGTCCACCTTAATATTGGCAGCGCGGAACGATGACGATGCAGGCCGGTCGTTGGGCAGGGGATGGCCGCGGGTCCGTGGCGAAGGCGGCTTATACGGATCCATGTCGGGAAGCGTGGGCGTAGATTGCTCGTTTGGGAGCGGCAGCGGCGAGGCCGAGGAGCGTCTCCGTTTGGTGCTGCTCGCGGACGAGGCGGCGCGGTGGTGCGACGGAGGCTTCTGGACGGGGCGAGCTTGGTCCAGGTCCGAGGGTGGCGAGTCGGGCTTGATGCCGTGTGCCCGTTCGTGTAGGGCTTTGGCGTGGGCGCTGGCGGTGCCCATCTTGCGGATGGCGCGCTGGCGGTCGGCGCACTTTTCACGCTCCCAACGGAGGTTGCGTGGGCGCTGGCCCTCGCCGGTAGTCGAGATACGCTCGGCGTACTCGACGGCTTTTTGCACATTGGCGCTGACTTGAGCGGCGTCCTCGCCAGCAGTGACCTGACGACCCCGCTCCCGGCAGTACTCCTTCATGCCCAGGCGGTTGAGGTCGAGCAGGTGGGGGAGGAGGACAATTTCCTCGTGAATGAGCCACGTCTCCGAAGGAGGTGGATAATTGCCGCGAATATTTTTGCCATCCCGCGTCTCGGAGACAAGCTTGAAACGCAGCTTGCCGTCGCGGCTAAGGATGCCGTAGACAGCGTGTTGGTCTGGCTCAGGCTCAGATGAGTAGAGCCAATAGCCGACCAAGATGCGTGTTGGGTAGCGGGCGGCAAAGTCAGAGGAGCCACCAATCTTGGAGTAGCTGTGCATATTTACAGAAGAGAAAGAAAAAGTGAACCGTATAGTGGCATGGGCTGCGATGGGGGGTTTTTTTTTGGTTGATTATTTCGGCCGTTTCCCCTCTCTCGCAGTTGTGCGTATGGGTGAAGGCCGTTTGGCGGGTTGGTGGGATGTATGTACAGGTGGCTATAAAGAGTAGCCTAAATATGCAATCGTCATGGCCTCGTGCCGCATGAGAAGAGGACGAGACGTATGGTGAGAGGTCGTGTGTAGGAGAGAGTCGTGAAAGAATATGATGTATGGGGAAGAAAGGAAAAGAGCGTGATGGTGGGTGGTGGTGATGGCCTCGTGCGAGGAAGAAAAAAACGGCGTAGTGGGCGGCAGGTGCTTTTGGCTGTGTTGCGGCCTTGGGGGTCAGTGGAGGATGAAGAGGGAAGAGGGTGAAGAGAAAAAAGGGCTGCCAAGAAGGCCAAAAGCGGAGGTGGAGGGGACGTTGTAGCGGCTACAGGAGGTGAAGTTTAGGTGACAAGGGCGTTGTAGGACGCTGAATGGCGCTAATTGCGCTGTACCAGGTCGCTGAAAGACGCTGAAAGACGCCAAAGCCTGTTACCGTCAATTAGCGCTGTATCGCGGATCGTTGGGGCGGTTGAGGGATGTTGCGGGGGTGGTTTTTTTACTGTGGATGGCGCTATATTAGAACGGCGGGGGCGGCTTGACGGAGAACCAAGAGACATGCATGCAGGTGGACGAGCTGGGTAGTAGATGACGAGAGTAATACAATTCAAACGAGATAAATCGATAAACAAGAGTAATAACAATAATACTTGGACTAATAACATACGATGGAAAGAGCAAGCGCGTACAAAGCGGTCTCGTTCGTACTCGGTACCTGGGACTCGGCCCTACCTACAAGCTACGTACGGTCTACCTGACAACTGACAACCTATATGGAGATGGCTAAAAAAACGACCCCAGCCAATGCAATGCACCAATGCAAGCCGTCGCGCAAAAGACTAGGAGCCTCTCGCTCCTCGCTCCTCGCTCCGTGGCCACTTGGTCAGGCATCGAGACCCTGGTCAGCCAATAAGCCAATAGGTTTACCCAGTGGTCGCGGCCTACACCAGGAGCGCCGCTACTCCGCTCGCCGGCAGCAGGACGACTAGCTGGGTTGGAGGCTTGCGGCGCGGTGGCTTGATGGTTCCATGTACCGGGAGGTTTGTCCTCTTTCGATGCAACCGTGTGGCGGCCTGCGGGTGGTCTGCATGGGAGTGGTCTGCATGGCTAGGTCGTAAGCAGGAGAGGGAGAGGGTTAGCATGGAGAAGGTCTCAATGTTAAATAGATGTTGAGTTGAGCAACGTTTACCACTATGAAATACCTGTTTGCCCAGCACTCTGTACACGCAGTCGACAGGTAGCGCGATAGGTATTGGCAGTGGATCGCTACATAAATAATGGCAACCAGAATTGGGGTTCGGTATGCTGGTCATTTTGAGTCAACACGCGGCACAACACGGGCCCTACAGTTCAGTACCGAGAGCCCCCGCAATCAAAATTCGGACGAAAAGGAAGAGTAAGAAGCAATTATACCCAACTCAATCGCAATAACACCTTTGTAATAAAACCTGCAGCGGCTTGCAGCACACTAATAAACCAGCCCTCGGTGCAAGCCCAGTCCGAACGCCGCCTGCTGGTCTGGCTTTCGGCGGGCACCACTAAAATATGTGTGACTTTAGTTCTACGACTGACTACACAGTTGTTGGCCATGTGGGGGCTGCGGCTTGCCAGGCAGACAACGAACGGCCTGATGCTGATGCTGAAAAGGGCCTGCCACCACCGGAACAGAAGAAGACCAAGAGATTAGGTGGCCAAGATTTTCAGGTTCCACTGGCTGAAATAAAACAAAACCATCAGGTAATAATAGGCATAACATCACCCATTATAGTCAGCCTACGGAGTACAGCTCATCCTGTTCCAAAAGTAGACACCGTCTCGCTAGTATTGGTGTCCGTCGTACCGAAATACCTGCAAACGACAAGATTTCCTCCCGCCCATTACCATGTTTTTTTCTCTTCCTTCTTCTCCTCCTCCTCTTCCTACTTTTGCCCTCCCCCTCCATTACTACCCTGCCAACACAAAAACATGCACACAGACAAAACATGGCTGAATGGCTGCATACAAGAGCCGACGCTCTTCCCAGTCTCCATCGATAACCGCGCCACTTGCAATACCCTAGGCCCCCTCCCCGTTTTCCATCTCGACCCCCTCCGAGCAAATCCTTCTTGGCCAGCAACCAGCCACCGGCCGGCCACCCATGAGAAACGGTCGAATGCGGAACAGGAAGCGAAGCTGCACAAGGACCATCAGCCACGGTGCTACCAAATGCCACGGCGTTGCCCTCTCGCCTTTTCCATTGGCTTGCTGTCGACATGGTCGTCGCCTCACCTCACACCATGCGCCAGCCACTATGACCACTACAGTTGTTACGATGGAACTCATGACACCACCCACGCCAAGCATCCAAGCACGCTCACAAAAAATAAACTACAACTACCTAGCTCTAGAAGATGAAGACAGATCTCCCAGGCACATGACGGCGTCGCCAACCTGTCTCCAGTGCGTGTGCCTCACACGACCAAAACCAGTGGTCCCGGGCCGACTCGACTATCGACGTAGCACGCGTTCGAAAGCCCGCTTCATGTCTTAAGTTGCATCTCAAGCCAACAAGTGTGACACATTCATTCTTCCTTTTTCCGTTTTTGTAAAACCGCCTGTCTGCTACAAACCACTGACTGCTACCTACCTTGGCTCGTGTGCACCACTCATGGCTGGGATCCGCCATCCGTTATTAACGAAATTACCACAACCAGCAACACCAGCGCACCACCATCACCACCACTACCCCCACCTGGCCTGACTTGAGCTCCTGCACCAGCCCATATTACACGAGCCCCTCTCTCGTTGCAGCTTGCAGGTTGCAAGGTACCACTGACTGCCGGAGCCCTTGTCCATCCATCATCCCGTGCTCTTGGTGTGAGGAAAGAGACACCTCGAGCCAGTCATCAATCAGTCAATCAGTCAATCAGTCAACCAGTTGCCAGTGCCCAGTGCCCAGTGCCCAGTGCCCAGTGCCCAGTGCCAGCGCCAGGCAACAGGCCAAGCCCAGGCCAAGCCCACACCCTTCGCCATCTGGGCAACTGGGCTTGCATGCTGGGAGTCTCGTGGCTGACTATTGGCCGCTTTGCCACGGATCTCGACGGCCTTTGCTTTCGTCGGCCCTGCCGTTGCTCAAAAGTCTCACCGTGCTCTCAAACAAGACTCCCCAATCGAGATTCCAAGACAAGAGACGAGTGCGGACCCCGCGCCTTCTGGACGCCACATGTCTATACGGCCAAGGGACCGACATGCTTGTCTGTCAACTGTCTCGCGGCGAGACCTTCCTCCACTCGGTCCCCCTCCCTAACTGGCACATATGTACCGGCATTACAAACTATTTAGCCCCCGGAGTGGAGGGGCGGAGGGGCCGGGCCTCCAACGGCGCACAATACTTCTTGCTGACTTGCCTTTGCCAGTTCTCGCCCCGCGCGAATGCTAACGGATGCTTGCCATCGCTGTTGGTGAGGCCGATACCCAAGACAAAGCCTGCAGCCTCGATGCACGCAAGAGGGCCAAGAGGGCCACTGCACAATCTTTTTATGCAAGCGCCGGCACTCAACATTAGAACTAGAAATGTGCCCATCACCAGGCTGCATCCAGCTGCACCAAAGTCCCACCCCTCAATTTTAGCAGTCTGGCGACTTGTAGGCACGGCCTCGAGTCTCGACAACCATCACCCAGCCCAGCCCAGCGTTGAACCCAGCCTACAACTAGCAGCGAGCTAGACTTGGACTTGCAAAGAGCCGCTGCTTCCGACTAAGAAATAATTATCATATCTACCAAGAATGACACGGGACGACCAAGGAACAAACCATTACTGGTAAATCGTGCCAAGTCGAACCTCTCTTCACATCCCAGCTGACTGCGGAGCCTTTCGCGAATGTCGCCGACTCTCCTCTGCACATCTACAGATTTAGTTACTGGTTATGTGCCATCTCCGATCCGCATCGACCATTCCTTCACCACAACGCCATCGCCACCACCATCTCCTCATCAACTCATCCTCTCGCATGGACTAGCACTTATCCTCCCCTCTTCTCCTGTAACCCTCCGCTGCTCCTCTCATCCCCTCTTCACCTGTCAACCCCGCTCACCACCCACCCCGGTCTTTTGGTTTCCCACTATCCACCAAGTGTGCCAAGAACCTCCCCAGTTGCCATTTGCTTCGACAAGGTTATCTATTGTCTTGGAAAATGTCGAAGTTTTGGCCCCCACGTCTGCATTACTCGAATCTACTCAGTATCGCCAACAAACGGCTATCCCCGTAACAGAAAAATAATTTAGTTGTCCTCTTTGTTGATCCTATCTCTCTCAACGCTTTTGCCGGTTTTGTCATCCGGCCTTTCCCTCAGCCTTGTTATCCACTTCGCATTACACATCTCAACACCACCAGACCGAAATCATAACCTTGACCAGCTCCCAGCTGATCCTTACCTCCATGTCTGTCTCACTTACCTTTCTGTGGCGTACATATTGTCCTCGTAACAGCCTTTGGCCCGCGTCATTTTTTTGCGCCATTCCCGCTGCGCAGCGACTCGATTCTGCCACATTTACCCCGCCCACACCATCCGCCTCGTTGTCACCTTGAGCTTATGCAACACACCTTTCTGGAGAATATTCTCATTGCGTCGAAGTTCAACGTCTCTGCTGCCTGCTGCTGCTTGGCTGCCTCGCCCAACCAGACCGTCACACACCATGCATGCTCCATTCGCACTCTGGCACTCACACGACTTACAACCCAAAGCCGAGTTGCTAGACCAGGGGGTGGATCATGGGCCATCCCGGCCCCGATACAGACAACCTAAACGAGAGGCCTGGGTAGGTTTCTGCATCTCGACAAATCAACTAGTTAGGTTCCCGACGCTGTTTCACCGACCCATGTCGACCACGCCCCGGCCTGCCTGGCGTGGACCGCCCAACCGACCCAACCCTGCCCAACAACGGCTGCGATTGACAGGGTCCCTGTGTTTGTGTCGTTACACAAGATCTTGACAAGAGTCGTAGGCACGATGTGCATGTTCATGAGCTTGCGCTTTATAGTTCTGCTTATTTCCTTCGTTCTCCTGCATCGCAGACTTCGCCCTTGACGCATTCCGTGACGTCAAGAACTAGTGGCACTGACCAATCACATAAAATAACATCTCTAATCAGGGAAAGCACAGACTAGAATAAGGCATTATTAAACCAAGTAGCTACAGCTCAAGTATGAAGTAGGACTTGTTGTCAAACTGTTACTCTACGTTTGCTGGCAATCGCATCACAACACTCATCGAATATCTCGAGATCTGTCACCATGTCGTCATTTACTAGGTACGCTGCTACAGCCCCCGTCAACCCCTCTGGTCTTCGCCCGTCCTTACGCCAGCCCAGGTCTGGGAGGGCCTGCGCCGCAAAGTCTGCCACGCGGACCAGTTTGGGCCGCCCATCACCTCCTGCGTCGTTAAAAAGGAAGACAACAACGTGGTGCATCGCCGTGTCGTCTTTGAGGGCGGCAAGGAGATGACCGAGGTGTGCACGGAGTTGGCGCGGCGCCGGGTAGACTTCCGCCTGCAGGACGGGTCCGAGATTGAAAACATCCTGCCACCGGGGCCGAGCGGTGAGCTGTCTCCGACGTATGCCTTGAAATGGAAGTTCGCCAATATTGAAGAGGGGTGCGAGGAGGAGCAGAATTTGCGAGAGGAGCAGCAAAGATGAGACTATTTATTCTACTGTTCAGGAGGGCTGGGATTCAGGTATGCTGACAGAATTACAGATGGCTTTGGGTGCGGTGCAGTCGACGATCAAAGTGATTTGAGAACTAGTTTCGAATGAAGAGCTCAAGGCATGAAAGCCAGACAAGAAGTATATATATATATATATATA
>JARJPL010000015.1:0-77589 GCA_030782805.1 Aschersonia sp. MBC 622
TTTTTTTTTCCCCCGGTGGGGGGGGGGTGGCTCTGGGGGTGAGCGTGGATCGTAGGAGTCGCATCTGGAGTGGGCAAAGAGCCCATCGTCCGCGTGTCTGTCTGTACAGCCGGGACGATGCGGTACATGACCGACGGGGGCGCAGGGGGGCTGGCGACGCGGTAGCAAGTATTGGCCTCTTTTAATTTTTAATTTTTGTTTTGCCTTTTTTTTTCTCCCGGGCTGAGGTTCTAGACCGTGGTTATTATCGCCGCCCATCTTAACCGAAAGCAGCTGAGGCGGCGATGGGTGGAAGTAGCCGGGGCGGGAGGAGGCAGGAGGAGGGAGGGGGAGATGAGGAAAGCGGGAGGGGAAAAGATTGTGACTAGTTGTTATGTTATGATTTTCGAAGAGTGAGGAGATAAAGAACAAGGTGATTGTGAATTTGTGGTTGTTTGCAAACGAGCGGGAATGACGAGGCGGGGTGAGATGGTGTGGCTGACTGGGCTGTTCCAGAGTACGCAAGTCGTTCTTGACCAGTAAGTCGTCTGTTGACGAGTTTATCTGTTGGCCAGTTGTTCTGTAAATTATAAAGATTACCAGGTAGGTAGGTACCTACTAATAATCACTAGGACCTAGGTAGGTACCTATCAATACTAGCCCAGGCCTCGTAGAGTGAGCAGGCCTGCGCAAGCAGCCAAGCCAAGGAAACAAGCAAGGCGTCATCAGATTCTCTCAACGCTAGTCACGGACAAGACGACAGAAAAGGCCTCGCCCATTTCCCGGACCCTTGTCTAACTAGGCTGGCTTTTTTGCCTGCATTTTGCCTGCATTTGCCTGCATCTGTCTGCACTGGCCTGCATGAGACTCGCCGTTCAGCCTATCAGGCGGCTAGGTGGCGGCCAAACAAGACAAGAACATTGCCAAGCTTTTTTGGGCTCTCTCTTGGTGTGTCTAGGGCTCCATTTTGCCTCCATCGCCTCCATTGCCTCCATGATCCATTTGGCTCCGCACAAGATGTGCCATCACTGATCACTGACTGCACTGCATCACCGCCATACTTTAGTTTCCAGTATGCATGCATCTTTCCCGCGGTATCCATCATCTGCACCGCCGCATTCTAGTCGAAAACGGGCGGAAATAGTCTCCTACCTTTTTACTTACGCACTCCACCACTCACTAACTCACTTTACTCACTACCTAGGTACTCACCAGTAGTCACCACCACCTGCAGCCTGCAGCCCACCACTACCGGCCTCGTTCCATCAACTTCAGCCTCCAAAACAAAAAAAAAGACCCTTTTTTTACCAGTACCCTGCCCTCTGGTGCGTGCCTATTTGCCTCTTTGCCTCTCGCATGCTTCCCACGCTTTGCACGCTTGCACGCTTGCACGCCTCCTATGCCTGCAAGTCTTCCTCCATCCTCTACCCTCTGCTTATTCCCATCCGCTTCTTCCCCCATCTAAATTATTCCCACCTCCTCTCGATGCTAATATTACTCGTTCCTTTCCACCCATCGCGCGTAACCCTCCAAGCCCTTTTTATTTCCGGTCTCTCTTCCCACCACTACCTCGTCGTCCTCATCGTCCTCGTCCCCGTCCTCGTCCCCGTCCTCGTCCCCGTCCTCGTCCCCATCGTCCCCTTTCCCTCCTCTCTTCTTCTGCTCGCCCTGCTTTCCTTTACCAGTCTTCTTTTTTGTGGCCCCTGGTATACCAACAACCGGGGTGGCGCCACAGAGCCAGGTAGGAAGAGAAAACGTCTCCAGATTCCTCAACGGCCTCGCGCAGCCACCACCCGCAGATTACTCTACACTCTGCCGCGACTCTCTTCACCTCAACCACCAGCCAACCCCCTTCTACCATCACCCGCACCCTTTTTTTTCTTCCATTATCCTCTCCTGCTTGCCTCTCGTCAAACGGTACTTTCTTTGACAAAATTTTTTGCCCAACTCGATAGTCCGGCTCTCTTCCGCCTTTGGCCCCCAAGAGGTGGGCTGTCTCGCGACCGTGCAACCCAGCTCATCAGACCTCTCTTGTCCATCCCCAAACGCGGCTTCATCGCACCTATTTACGCCTGTCATGAACGCTCCTCCCCGTCACTTACCGCCGCCCATTGCCATTGCTCAGCAGGCAGGTCGTTTGGCGCCGCTGTCTTATCTCGGTTCCCCAGATCACCGCCATGCGCGTATCCAGCATCCTCCCCCACCGCCGCCTGCGCCTATTCTGCGCAGTCCCGGCCACGACAGGCTGGCCAGCGGCAACAACGCCCATTCTACCGCATCACCGCCTGGTATTAGCCACCTCTCGTTACATCACCACAGTGCTTCTTATCATGGGCATGCACCATCTCCCATGCAGTCGCCCCACGACAGGCGTGATTACTCTGATGAGAGGAGAGACTACCATGATGACAGGAGGGAATTTCACGACGAGACTGAAAACTTTACCGGCGATGGCCCTCCCAAGAAGAAGCAGAAGCGCAACAAGCCCACGCTCTCTTGCCACGAATGCGTAGAACGAAAGACCAAGGTAATTATGTGCGCTTCAATCCCTATCGCGATCCCACGCTAATTGTCATGTCAGTGTGACCGTGGTCGTCCTCACTGTCTAGCTTGTAAGTGGTGAACCGATATTATGTTTGCCTTGCCACGAAACTAACCCACAGCAAGGCATCAAGAGACAAACTGAATGCAGATATGCTCATGTTGCCAACTTACTAGAGTATGTTGAATGTCTTATGCGCCTGTGCCGGCTGTCTCTAACCTGACGTAGGGAAACCACTCGATCCGCCTCTACTGGCCGACGCATGACCAAGGCACCCAAAAAGAAGCCAGGTGTCGAAGGCAGAACAAATATTCCCAACATTGCAGATAGATACGCTGCCACGGGCGACAGCCCTTCGCGCGGCGCCCTGGCTCTTTCCACCGGCCTCATGTCCAACGTTCCCTACTCCAAGTCATCATCTAGCAACGTCTTTGGCATTGGCTCCGAGCACCCGTTCGCAAATTACTGGACTTGCGAAGGCGGCCTGAAGGAGGTCATCTCGGTGCTTCCCGAGAAGCCACAAGCAGACAGTCTCATCAACCGCTATTTCGAATGTGTCGACCCTGTCTACCCAATGATCCACCGCCTTACTTTTTACGCAGACTACGAGGAGTTCTGGCGCATGAGTGACCAGCAAAAGCAGGAGATGGATGCGGCCTATATTGCGCAAATCTTTGTCATGATTGCTTTGGGAACTCAATTTGTCACTTCCACGACAGCCAAGGAGCGCAAACAGCAGGCTGAGTTTTATGCTTCGGCCAGCAACCAGGCTCTGCGCATGTCCTCGTATCTCAGCATTGCTTCCCTGCGGTCCATTCAGGCCATGGTTCTGATGACGTACTTTCTCATCAATGACAATCACGCCTCGGACGGTTGGGCCTTTGCAGGCATTCTTATCCGCCAAGCCTACGCCATGGGTCTGCACCGCGATCCTAACATTGGTAAGATGCACTATGCGCTACGGCAGTGATGGTAGTCTAACCTCTTCTTTAGTGACTCCTGACGCAAGCCCGTTCGAAAAGCAGCAGCGGCGCAAAGTATGGCAGGCGGTGTTGCTTCAAGACACCTTCCTGACTGTGCTCCTTTCTCTGCCTCCTTCGGCCACGCATACCGATGTTTCTGTAGATGACCTCAATGACCACGGAAGCTCCATTGCGAGCAGCGATCCGACTGATACCGCCTACGTTAGGGGCTCGTGGACACTGGCCAACCTTGTTCAGGAAACTATTTGCTCGCCGCGCTCTCTCGACCTACCGATATGCAGCACAGGTCGCAACAAGTCTAAGCTGGTCGCCGACTTTCGCGCAGTTTACCGATCTTTTCCAGACGTGTTCCGGTCTTGGGATGCCGACAGCCTGACGGGCATGGCACAGACCAACAAGCGCGTCGTGCGCCAGACGCTCTTCCTTACCAGCAACTACTTTCACAACCTCATGTTGGTGCATGCCTCAGAGAGCTCCGACGTTCCGGTCAATATCCGTGGCACGCTCGAGGCGGCGCACGATGCCATTAGCGCATTCTTTATGCTCTTTTCGCTGCTCGAATCCGAGGCGCGCGTGTGGTGGGTCTTTAACCACCGGGCCTTTCTCGAAGCTGTTTGCATCGGCAACGTGCTGCGCGAGGCGCTCCGCGAGCCTGGTGGCAAGGAGATGCTCGCGAGGGATCCGCTCTTTGTACGGGCCAGAGCCGATATCAGTACGTACATGTCAAAAAACTAGTGTAGGATGATGTGCTAACGATTGGCCAGCTCGCATGATTGAAATTTTGGAGCTCATGATTGAAGATTCAGAGGTGGCCCATACGCGCATCGAGGTTCTCAGCGCCTACTTGACGGTCGAGTGAGGACGCGGTGCTTTGTACAAATTTCGACGTTTGAAACGCGATTCATTTTTTTATCTATTTTTGTACACTTTGTTTTGGCTCGCATTTTTTTGCATCTGCTTGAAGCGTCGGCGCTATGTTTGACAGGTTGCTTGGGTTATGGGTTGATGGGTTGAGTGCAGTAGGCACTTGTCAGCACGCATCGCGTGTAAGCCATTGGGCAAATTGCATATTTTAGCCAATATTCTTTTACCCGCTTGCAATGAACAAGCGATGGAAATATTAGTTTCCATGACGAATCCTCTTCTTTTGACTTTTTCTTTTCTTCATCTTGGTCCTTTTACTTTTCATAGTGGGTTGATGCGCCAGCCACAGCTGAGCCATTTCATGCAGTGAAATGTGTGCTCTTTGTCGAAAGCACGTGGGCGGTAATAGGTACAAACCATTGAACACTCGGAGGTCTAGAACAGCGGGAGGCGCCAGCGCAGATGAACCAGAACTGTAAACACATGGCAGCGGGTTGGACGGCGTGGCCGACTGCGCCCCATGCTGTTCTGGCTCACCGCGCAGCGCAGCGCAATTATGTGGCTTCATGACTTGTTTAAAAAAAATAAAAAAAATAAGCTTCTTCAGCTGAGCGCCTGATCGGCCGCCAGCCGAGCCCTTATGCAGCGGTGCTTGGCACTCCTTGGAAAAAGCTGTGGCTAGGTAACCAGGGGGGGGGGGGGGGGGTTGTGTGGCTGCGCGGTAAAAGAAGAATAATCAGATAATGATGCAAATATTGTCGTTGTTGTTATCATTATCATTATCAATCTTATTATTATTATGATTTTTCATTTGGCTGCCTCGAGTTTTGTGTCCTTTTTGGGCGGATGCCAGTGCACGGCTGTATGTAATGCAAAGGGGCTGAGAATGAGCAGAGCACGTTTTGGCTGTGGAACAAGCAGCAAAGCAGCAGCCACAATAGCTAGCGGACCTTTTTTAGATTTGCTTTTTTTTCCCTCTCTTTACCGTGGGAGGCCGCCGCCAAGGAGCATGTTGCTGAACCGATTTCGCAGACTAATAATAAGTTTTAGTAATAGATGGGTAGTAAGTTGAGTTTGGGAAGCATGAACTGAAACCCGACCGACAGGGCAAATACACCGGGATATGTATGCTATTATTACTACGGTATTGCCGCGAGGCAGAGAGAGACAGAGAGATAGAGAGAGAAGCTCGAACCCTGTGCGGGGTTGGCGTGGTGGTGCGCTGGTGGACTGGTGGTCGTGTGCTTTGCTGCTCAAATTAGGTGCGACAAAAGATCATTCAAGGTTGCACGGCTTGCAGGAGATGTGGTCGTGCAACGTGGGTGTATGTATACCGGGGCGGGCAGATTGCCCTGTCCAGACCTCCAGTAACTAGTTCCATGTTGTTGCGCACAGCATCTGAAAATAGCACCATGAAACGAGGTTTTTTCTCGCTCTGTAATTATGTAATGGATGCTGCGGGATCTCCGATGCGAGATTAAAGCGACAATTTTCGGGGCCAAAAGATATTAATATGTCAGTCCAAGCAAGAAGGGGTAAAGAGAATCAATCTCATGGGCGCATTTTAATTCCGTCGCGAAGCCGACGTTATGCCACCTAGGCCAACAGTGAAACAGTGAACACGAGGCTTGACAGCCGGGATGGGCGAAGAGTCAAATTGTGTACTGTAATTTCAAGACATGGGGAGGGGCGGCAATGCCAGATGGGGCTTCTATTGCCCTATTATTTTTCATTTTGGCCAGGGTTCGAGTGTCAACTTACTCGCCAAAGCGTTCAAAGGCCTCGTCAGCCTTTTTTTTTCTTATTTCCGGCATCAATGGTTTGCATCAGTTGGTAATAAGAAAGCAATCCACAAACAATAACCGATAGAGGGGGGGAAGGGGGGGAGGGATGGGACAGCATGGAGATCAATGGCTGCCAAGACAAGTGGCCGCGCGTCTGCCTTGTCGATTGCAGCAGCAGTTACCAGAATCACCAGTACAATAACAACGAATGGCGGCAACGGGCTAACTTACTAAAGTAGGTAATACTGCAGGACAAGCTTTTTCTTTTGCAGATGCCGAGAACACGGACCTCGACTGGGGTGTCTGCGGCGGGCTATTATCTGTCTGGAATCTCGTAAGAGTGGGGGAAGTAGCAGGGCAAAGAGGGGCCCGGAAGGGGTACATACAAATGGTGCAAAGGCAAAGGGAATGATAGGTAATTTCGCTGTAGGGTCGCTAAAATAGCTGTGCTGCTGCTGCTGCGCCGCCTTACGAGGCGCGTCCCGGGACCCGAGTGCCCGAGGAAACGTCGCGGCCAGCCAGAAAGATCAGCCCTGAGAGGGAAAGTAAAAACGTTGATCAGACTTCTTTTTTTTTGGCAGGGGGCGAAACAAACTGCCGATGAGCTTCGACAACTGCCAGAACGAGGGTTGAAAATGAGAAAATAAAAACGCTTTAGTTTCGTAGCTACCAAGATGTTGCAGATATGTCAGTGTCGAAACCATACTGATTCGAGATGACTGCTGCTGCTGGTCAAAAGTGAGCCTTCTGACTCGGAGCGCGGTCTGGTGTGTCCCCCACAGGGGGGGGGAGGCCCAGAGGAGGAGTAGGAGTGGGACGATCCAGCCCGTCTTGGGCAAGGCGACTTGCGTCACCACTCCATGTAAATGTGTGGATTAAATAGTTCGATATCAAACCCAACTAGTGATTTTCGTGTCTCCGGGGCTGGTCTCCGGTATCTTTTGTTCCTGCTCAATCACCGCAGCCAAATTGAGTTGGCCGACCCAACTTCTTTTGTCTTTGATTGAATCTAGCCATCTCTTGCGTATGAGGGTTGTCCTGTTATGCAACCAAATTAATGGCACCGCTGCGACTGCCCACAAGTCATGACTTTGGGGGGCAAGAGAAGAGGAGAAAGAAAAAAAAAATTAAAAAAAAGAGGAGCAAGCATGACCAACTGTCCAGAGAGAGATTGATTTGTAGGGACTTTTGCACCACCTGATGGAGACATCCCTGTCTCTTAAAACCAAACCCTGAGCGACACGACATAGGCCGATGGGTTCGGCCCCGGCACAGCCTTGTAGTAGTCCCATTTCCAGACCCAGTTGCTGCTGGCACTGCTATTCGCCCAAGGGCCACGGGGCCTCTAACCGACTAACGTAATATGTCAACGGTGTAAGTCGGCTGTTTGTTCCCTTGTGTTTGACTGCGTATAGGTGCCGCCTCGTCCGCTCACCCTTCCTCACTCCCTCTTTTACAAACGGTACCTCTCGGGTGGCACTGTGTAATTTCCTCGACGAACAGCCTTGCTTTTTAATTGATTGATTGATTGTTCCCGTCTTGGACCTGGAAATCCAATCTTTTTTTTTACTTCTTTTCATTTTCTCCTCGCGGCGCTCTACCCAATCACACAACAAGATCAGCCGACGACAAGTGGCGCCAAGGAAAAACCGTTTGGCAGCTGCCTAGTAAGCCACCAAGAAGAGTTAACGTGTCCTGCGCAAACGACTCCATCTAGACGACGCAGTACGGGCTGACGGCCTACTTCACACCTTTTTCTACGTCTCTTTGTCGAAAAAAAAGAAAATGCGGGCCTGGACCAAGGCAGCAGCTCTGCTGCTTGTGAAGTCTGTCGTTGGCGAGTCCATGCCTGTGTCTGGCCGCAGGGTTTCCGCCACTGGTAGGTCTATCTCTTCAAAAGCTTGATGAAGGGCTGGAGTATTGAACAGAAATCTAACCATGGATAGAAACGGTCCCTACTGCATATATTACATTGAACGTGTCGGTGGAGGATGCGGAAACACAAGTTGTCGTGAGTAACAGTCTCGCCCTCGACACTGCTCAATCAGCCTAACAATCATCCTCATCAGCCTTTCCGTCTTGATCTCGCCGAAGCCGAGGAGCCCTGCTCGCCGGCAAACGTCCGCGTCAACGGCCAGCGCCTTGCTCAGGACGCCGACGGCTTCGGCCACGGCGCGCTGGCCCTCGATCAGGATCTCAGCATCACCGCCAACTGGACCTTTACGTGCGAGTCGCTCAAGCAGGCACTCACCATTCACGTGCTCTCTGTCAACAGCAGCCCCGTCAGCGACGCCGACGACCATGACGCCTCCTTGATCGCCCACTTTTACCAGACGACGCCCGTGCAGATTGCCAGCGTCGAGCGCGTCGCCAGCGTCCGCTACCTGCACCTGCACACGACCGTCACCGAGTCCCTGGATCAGAGCGGCGACGAGCACTCCCACGGTGATGATGGTCCTCCCGGTGATGGCGTCGTTGTTGGCACCTACGAGGAGCAGGTATCGCGGCTCATGGACCTCCGCAGCCAAGCGCGCGAGCTCGCGGCACTCATCCGCCATCAAAAGGCCGCCATTTCAGCAGACGGGATGAAGCAGGGGATCAGAGTTGAGGAGGACCGCGCGCCCACGCCGCTCAGCGAATGTCGCGACGTGCGCTGCGCGTTCAAGGCCCTGGCTTACCGGTTCAGACACAGCCACGACGGGATGTGCAAGAGCGCGAGCGGCTGGCGCGCCGTGTTTGGTTGCGCCTCAGACGAGGCGGAGGAGGCGCATCAATGGTGGGAAGAGGACGACGACTTTGACGACGACTTTGGCATGGAGAACGAGGAGTGGATGGAGATGGTCTCCGAGGAGGGTTTCTACTCCACCTACGAGGAGGACATGATGGCGGCTGAATACAACTCTGTACGTTGGCATGCTCGTTGAAGACACGAAAAAAGGAGCTTATCTTACTAACGATTTGGATCAAATCTAGACTCGCCGACGCATGCTGCTGCTAGTCGCCGAGACTGCCTTTGTCTTTGGAGCCGCCGTCTTTTGCTTCACCGCCTTGCTGCGACGCCTCACCCACAGCCGCTCAACAAGCACATCCAGCGATCTGCCCCTGTACCAAAACGCCCGCTACTTTGACGAGCCCAAGACACTCATCTCCTTTGCCTTTGTGGATGGCCCCGCCGACGAGACCAGCTACCCTGGTTATAGTGACGACGACAGCGACGATAAGGCGGCGGCGGCACGCAGTGAGACGATGACGACAACCACGACCACGACAGGAACGGTGGCGGATACTTTTTCGGAATTGCGAGCGGCGGCAGAGGTTGTGAGCGATTTGGTCGCCGTGGAGGCGGCGGGGCAGGACGAGGCGCCGCCGGCGTATGAGCGTGTGGATGAGAGGGAGCATTCGCTGTAATCAATGAATCAAAGGTATACCACTTTATATTGTTGTTTTATTTTCTTTGTTCTTTTGGCATTTTATACAACCCTTTGGGGGGGGTCATTTTATTATAGTATTTATAGCATCGTCATTATCATCATCATCATAAATCGTAATGCAAAAGTCATTTAAATCAAAAAGAGCCCTCTGTGCCAATTTGATATAGCAGCGTCATGCAAAATCCCGTTTTTTTTTCTTCTTCACATCAACCAAATATAAATCTCTCGTAATTCTTGCGTATCCTCGCCACGCCATCCTCCAGCTCCCAGCCTTTGACCTCGCACACGTGTCGATACATGACCTCGAGCATGCCGTCCATGTCATCCCCCGCCTTGTGCAAATCGCTTTCCACCAGCAATCTGTCGTCGGGCACCGCTCGAATCACCTCGTCCGTCTTGCCGCGGCTCGACGATGACGACGACGACGACGTCTCCGTCGACAGGTTAATGGCCGCCGAAAAGGACACGTACACGGCCGCAGGGACGTTGCGCCGCATCCACTGCGCCAGCGTGCTGGCGCTGCCTGAAAAGGAGTGCAGGCATATGCGCGGCGGGTATGGTTTGCCCGTCTCCCTTTTCGTCTGCTTGTGTCCGAGATTCAGTGCCTTGATCCCCTGCGGTAGCGATTCGTCTTCTTCTTCCTCCTCGCTGCTGCTGCTGCTGGAAAAGTCTTCGGCGCCGGGCGCGACGAGCTTCTTCTCGCGCCGCGACGGTAACTCGCGGCCGGCCCAGCACCGCGCGACCGTGTCATATAGTACGCCGTGCGCCTGGACGCCGTGAAGACTGACGGCCCGGCCGAGACGGCCCGCGAGCGCGAGCTGTGCGGTGAGTACGGCCTGCTGGTGGGACATGCGCACGCGGTGCGGGCTCAGGCGGCGACCTTGGCGACCGCCGGGGGTGGCGGCGGCGGCGTCGTCGCGGAGAGCGTCGTCGTTGTCGTCGGCCTCTGCCCACGGCTCGGGCAGACGAAAGGCCTTGTCGAGGCCCGCTTCGCCAACGAGGGCGAGGGGATACGCCTCGAGCCGTGCGGCGGTAGCAGCGATGAAGGCGGAGATGGGCACGGGGTCCGGGAGGCTGTCAATAAAGGCGTCGTCGGGCGGTGGCTGCAGCACGGCGCGGTAGTGAGCTCTCTTGGCTTCAGACGGGGACGATGTGCCGTCGTCGGGCTGATGGTAGGTTGTTGGCTCCGCGGCAGAGTCAGAGTCGTCGTAGAGCTGGTGCGAGAACCAGGGATGCCATGCAAACGCCGGGACGACTTTGCTTGCGGAGGTGGCGTCTGGGAGGCCCGTACTGGTGGCGGCGGTGTTGGCGAGGCCGTGCGAGGCGGCCACCTCGGCGACGAGGTCTTGGTCCTGCGATCTCGTGGCCATGATTGTCAAGACGGATGTGCGCATGCGGGCGAGGTTGTCGATCGAAGCCATGGTGTCGGTTGGGTGGCAGTGTGCGTCGTACGCGCCGAGATGCCAGGGAAAATCGTCCGAGGGCTGGGGAGAGCCATGGTTGTTGTCGTCGACGACCTGGTCATGCTGGCACATTATTACGGTGTAGTTGGTGTAGAGAGTATATTGGGAGTGGCTCGAGGAATAAAGCGGCGCAGGGCGGTGGTTGCATTAGAAGCTTCCAATACTTACAGTGTCACCTGCCACATAGCACAGTGGCATAGATTAGCTCCACACACACACGCAGACTTGGCTACCTAGGACATAAAGAATATATCATCATTCCTATATTCTTAAGCATAAGTGCATCATAGTTAGTAACAATTATATTACAAGATCATAATCTCTAATAGCGAAGTCGGCCGGCCTCAAACGCAGGCGTTGCTACGCGAGTCGGTGGAACCAGGCGGAATCAGCGCGAGATAACTGGCTCAGAGGGCTCTGACGACGAGGATTCTAAAAGCACGCAAACAAACAATGCAAGCAACAACTCCGGAGATACCAATGCAGTACCGATGGACACGTCTTCTGTGACCCCAAAAATGAATTTGCAGCGCTCCTGATCTGTCTACGTACATTGTAACATGAAAGCTGACATTCGCAAAAGTAAGCGCTGCGAGACCTCGCTCTCGGAATGTTTTGGTACATGGCCGAGTTTGATGCCAGCTGCAGACCTCAACAACCTTGTGAGAACATGTAACAAAGTCAAGGAAGATCTTGCACGGCGCCTCTACCAGAATCATCGTGGCCGTGCACTACGGCGGGCATGCTCAAAGCGGACCAAGCGCCATCTTAAAAGTCGCAAAAGTCGTGGCTGAAACATTGGTTTAGATACACAGCAAGTACGACTTTTCCAGAGAATGGCCTGAAACCGCTTATGATTGTTGCGCGATATGGTAATCTACCCGTTTTCGAGACTCTACTCGACGGTGTCAAGGAGGCTGGTGTGAACCAAACGACTGGACCGATCATTGACAGCAAAGCTCGCTCCGCTATCCGCTACAGCAGAGCCCAATGCTGATGGTATAGTCCATGCCGCAGATATCGCAGCCACAAACAGCAAAGCACATCTCTTGCAGTATTTGAAGAATATTGGAATATTTTCCACGTCTGTGCTAACTGCCGTCTGCCCAAAAAAAACGCTTCTCGATCTTTTCATCGCCTCTACTGACTTACATAGTCTCACCGAGAAAGTTGAATAAGTCTAGTATCGCCAGGGGATTCTATTTTCTGCTGAAATTTTTTTCTTTTTTCTGCTTCTTATTAGGTAGATATACAATACTCAGGCTCTATATTAAAAGTACGATAATTCTCGACTGAGACACAAGCTACGCGAGGCATTTCATGATGTACATGTCAGAAGGCCGCAACGAGAAATCATTTATAACTCCGAGGGGCTACATAAATGCACAAGGTAGGGGGGGCGCCAGTCTTCCGCAAAGGTATAAGTGAAGCCAGTATTACTTTGTGTATATAGTTTACTAGGAGAGAGATGATTGATAACGGAACCTCTTGACCGAGACCAGAACGCTAATATGCGAATGTGTGAACCAAAAGACGTATAGAAAATGATTATTCATCAAGTTACTCGGGGTAAATTGAGCAGATATTTGCAAATGACCTAAAAGGGAGAATTCGCACCTTCTAGGCCAGACTACACTCCAAAGGGGCACATCGTTTTACGGCACTTTTTTTCGGTATTTACCTATTCTTGGCGTGATGCTCTTTCGCAGGTTGTACACACTGACTGACTCATATTTGGGCGGCGCCGGTTTTAGTGTAACGCCGCGCGGCCCCCAATTTCAACACGATGATGCGATTCATAATTTTAGAGGCAAATTGTCCTAAATTGGTTAAATGAAGATGCCCAACATGACGCCGCTTGGGCCGGTTTAGGACCACGTTCCGCAACCTTACTCATTGCGCTTATTAGAACAAAGTACGTTTGGCATGGGTTGCGCCAAGAAGTTGAGTTCTGACAAGGGAAGAGAAAAAGAAAGAAAAAAACCTCAATGCTATAGATGGGCTGAGGATTGGTACAGAAATTCTAACCATCTACAGAGTTTTACGTCACTGTGGTTTGCGCTAGCCCCGGTGATGCCGTCTGACGCGAACCGATCTATCCCGATTGGGAGCATGCGTATGCAAAGGCTTCGTCAGGATTCAGTTTTCAGCTGGTTTAGATCCACCAGACTGCTGGGGCAAACACGTGGGCAACCTACCTAATCTTGCTAATCAAGCTGCGGCAACGTGGTTACGCTAGGCTTTAACGCGAGCTTTATTATCCGTAGCAGCGCTTGTACCACAGTACTTACCAACATAAACACAATTTAAACCTGAATCCTAAATATATAACCTGATTCTCTAACCAGCTTGCCAGCGCTTTGCGCAGCGTGCTTCGCACACCCTGACCTAATCTAAATCATAACTAAGCGCTTTACGCAGTAATTTTGCTTTACAATCCCTAAATATGACACAGTACAAGCCCACTTCAGCGCGAAAGCTCGGGTAAAGCCCAGCTCCGAGGTCAACTCGGTGGATCTGGGACAGGTTATCGCTGACCTCAATCGCGATTGAACTTTATCTACATAAGGGTGGGTAACCTAAATAGGTGGAGGGGCAGCCTAAATAGCTGGGCAGCTCGGTAGTTGGAAAGGCAGTTCATTGAACGTCGGGTAGATGGATAAGCGAATTACTGCAACGCCTCTTATGCTGGTCGATTCATTTAAATAGAAGATGAAAGTCTGCAGTCGGTTGAGACAATTGGGACAGCGGCTTTGCTTTGCAATCAGCATACAATACTCTCTGTTCTTTGATTAAAAATCTACATCCTTGCTAGAAAATGCGCATCAGCAAGCAGTTGCTGTATGCCGTCTTGGCGGCTGGCCAATCTCTCGTCCACGCCAGCGGTACGGAGACGGATACACGCTCCATCGACGAAATTTACGAAGCCGCGAGAAACGAATCCGGAGTCCTCAATGTCTTCTTTGGTGGTAGTTGTATGTCTTTTCCCACAAAACCTCGCCGCCTCATAAATGTAACAAGAAGAGAAAAACTGACATTGAAGAATAAAAAAGCTCAGGCGGCAGCTGCACCATTGCTGAACGCGTTTCGCAGTCGATTCCCAGACGTGGAGATCAACATTACCGCAGAGTTGTCAAAATATGCCGATTCCAAAATTGATCGCAGCTACATTGAAGGCAATCCATTCATTGACGTGGCCATCTTGCAAACGGTGCAGGACTTTGCTCGCTGGGACAAGCAGCTCCGCCTCTTGCACTACAAGCCAGCCAATTTTGATGACATTAATCTTGCCATCAAGCACATTGACGGCGCTTATTTCCCCGTCACTTTCAGTATGTCGAGAGCAATGGCAAAAAAGAAAAAAAAATGTGATGAGGATTATCTAACACGGCCTAGATCAATTCGGTCCATTCTACTACGATTCCGACCTTGTCCCACAGGAGAGAGTACCAACGACCTATGCTGATGTGCTGGATCCTTACTGGAAAGGAAAGATTGTGTTGACGTACCCAAATGACGATGATGGCGTTTTATATCTATTTGCACTCATCATTGAGCGCTACGGCTTTCAGTGGCTCGACAGTCTCTTGCAGCAGGATGTTCAGTGGGTTCGTGGAGCCACGGCCGCCACTGGCACCATCATCAGCAATCACAACGCTACCAATGGCTCCCGCGTCTTGACATTCTCCGGCCTGGGAGGCTTCACCCCCTCGACATCATTCTTGCTCGTGCAGAGGCCTGCGCCGCCCGACCGCTTCATGACGTGGGCTCAGCTGGCAGGCATCTTTGCATCGACACCGCGCCCGGAGAGCGCCAAGCTCTTTGCGTCCTTCTTGTTGAGCGACGAGTGGCAGCAGCCCATTGCGCGAACCGGCGCTCCCTCTGTCCGGACTTCTCTCACGGGCGATAATAATGTCTTCGCCGCCAACAACACGGAACCGACTGGGTACATTACCTTTATGAGCAACCGAGAGGAGGTCGAGTGGTGGAGGCTGCAGCTGGAGACTTCTATCGGCCTCGCAGTGGGACCGAATCCGGTAATTCCGGTAACTCCTACTAATAGCACCTGAGGCGGTATATATGGGCCGAGACTGCCATTGCGCGTCTTTCCCGTCTCTTGGACGGGATCAAGGCCGGCGTCGCGTCCTTTATGATGCTCTATCCAGGCGGCCCGCGGCTCTAGATGCGCTTCTTCATCACGATGCGCTTGTTAATTCGCAGAGTTGAAAGGGCTAAACTCCTGTATATGTTGATTTGTTAAGATTAGTTGACCTGATTATATATTGAATGAAAATTAGCTAGCAATACAATTGTTGGTTCCGTTGGGGATAATACGTACGTATCACGGGTTTGAGTTGATGTTTATTTGCTTGTTCTCCTTATGCAGCAGGATGGAGTCTGCACTAGCTGATCTAGCTATAGAAGCGTATCCAACATGAATTTGGGCTAATGAGAGGCCTGCATTTGGTGAGGCTGCCACCAACGAATTGACAAGCTCTCCCATGGCTGTCAATTGACGCCTCGAACCGTGATGCTGCTGCTGCTGCCGCCGCCGTCGCGTTGGAAGCCTCTGCCTTGTTGGCTGCCTCTGCCGGAAGGCCTGGAGCCTCGCGGCGAGTGAGGCTATCGAGTAATTCGTCTTGTTATTTTCATGTTGATGGAAAGTTTGTTGTTGTCGATGGAAGAAATAGAGGCACGCGATCATGGTGGCCCTGACGGGCTCTGGCCTCTGATTGGTCAAAAAATTACTAGCGTCACGCTAGACTATAGTAGGTATGGACTTGGAGAATATGCACATTATTATTCCCACATTCTTAACATACGGGGCCGACCCCGCGATTTTCAGTGTAAGCTGGGTCGCGAACTACATGGTCACATTTGGTTATTGCAACAATACTGCAAGAAATTCACTCAAAACTGTGGCTTCAATTGAGCTAATAAAGTTTGAAAAAAAAAAAAGATTGGCTAGCAACTGCTAGACGCCAAAACTTAAAGCAAAGATTTCGTCGCAACCTGGACCCTCCATCCTACCAGCAATAGACGCCCGATCCGCACTCATTTCCGTTTCCCCGAGCAGTCAACAAGCATGACGACAGTGCTCTATATGGTCCCAAAACTCAGCCTGGGAGTAGCGCCAAATCGCCTTGTATAAAATCTCTTCCCCTGAATCGAGGTGTGGACTCCTCGGATCGAAATGGGATATTAGAGTAAGATGAATGTCCTTTATGCAGCCGCCGCACTGTCGGCCGCCTTCCGGCCATGCCTCTGACGGAGAGGGGATAAAAATGATTGTGGAACTAATCATCTGTGAACAGTAGACAATAAACAACTTGTCCAGTCCCAACGCTGCAAAGAGTGTAGTGGGGGCATTTGCCATTGCGGCGATTTCCTTCATCTCATCCGTGCGGACAAAGCTCAGCTTCCGCTGAGCGCAGTAATAGGCGGGGGCTGCAGCGATTTTCTCGCTGTTTAACTGAAAAATGGACTCTGCAAGAGATTTCTCAATGACCTGGAAGCTGGTCTTGTCCAAGACGCAGGAGAGGCACACGCGCTCGCACGTGAGGAGGAAAATGTATTCGCCAACGAGGCCACAGGACGAACACCTGTCGGAACAAATAACCTGGCGAAATATGTCATGTGCAGAGTATCTGGAAAGAAGCCGGGCTTCCGCAAGGGTTTGCGGGAGGGTTGGAGTATGCTCAAGAATCTCTTGGCATGGTTGAAAGTCCAAGACCAAGTGTCTGGCCCCGATGGACGTTTGTGAAAGGCGGAAAAGGGACTGTAGGTCAAGAAGTTCCAAGACCTGTAGTAAGAGCTCCTGAGGAAGCTTTCCAATGAAACCAAGGGATCTCTGACTCACTGCTGGTTCAAAAGCGAAGAGGTCATGGCCAGATTGCTCATCGACGGCGAGCTTAGCCTGGAGCTCTCTGGAGGTGTGAGGCATGGTGATGGTGTTGGTGAAGAAGAGAGGCAACACTCGAAGTGAGAAGAAGTGTTAAGATAGATGGATTGAAACATGCCGTCAAGGTGCCGGCTCAACGGTGTTTACGCAGGCGCCTTGAGGAGGTGCATATGGCACGCAGTGGGCGTTTGTTGGTGCAAGATGAAACTCGTGCATGTAAGAGATGTCTGCCAGTGTTGGCAATAGTGCAAGGGATGGAGAGAACGCAGCACAACACACGATTATTTTAAAAACAAAAGAATCAGAATCAAAGGGAATACGTTGGAATTTTCATCTTATAAATTCAGCTTCATTTGATGCATGCTCGAATTCGTCTGGTATGCCTGGTTGCCCAGCCCTGGTTCAATGATTGGTTCTCTCGGCCAGGGTAGCTGATGATGTTCTCCATTCTCGGAAATTTAATGGCCAAAGTTCGAGACCGTAGTTTTCTATTATTACTTTTTTTTTCTCAGACTATCTCGAGGCTCAACATTGTTATTCTTTGATCAAGTGATGCCTGATCCAGCCAGGCGGATGCTGTCCAGCCACCTCAACCCTGTCGTGATTCTACCCTGAACATCAACTAACTACTCGAGCAACAGAGTCAGTGATGGCAAAAATGCATGTATAAAATGTATAAACAAGAGCACAAATTAATGCATCAAAAATCACCCTGATATACCCGCGGATCATGTCACTGGCACGCCACTTGGATCCGCCGGCCTGCATGTCCCGGCAACTCGCCCACAAATCCCCTTGTCGACCCCGCCAAAGGATGCAGACCTGACAGGGTGTATTTTAGGATCTTCCAGACCTGCCAGCACTTGCAGCCCACACAATTCTGGCGCTAGCCATTGTTCTTTTCCCTGTTTCTCAGCCTCGTTTGTTTTTGTTCGCTCTTCTTGACATGTGATTATCTGCTTTTTTATCTCGCCACACCAACAAGCAAAAGCCTGGAAAAATCTGGTTAAAAAAAAAAGACGTTGAAACTGCTGGTAGACACATCATTTCATCCCATATTTACCCGATCCCGCTTCCTCCCCCCCTCCATCGAACCCGGAAACGTCCCCGCGCGCACGCCATTTACACCACACCACCACTAACTATCATTGCACCACCACAACCACCACCACCTGCAACAAGCGACACGAGCGGGGGGCCGTTCGAGAACGGCTTACCCCCCCAGATAACAGAGCTGATAGAAAAAGCAAAGCCGCCGCGCTTGCATCGCCCTCACCACCCTCTTCTTTCTTTTTTGTCTCTCTTCTCTCTTCTTCTTTTCCTTCCACGTCAATCACGTCTTTTCAGTGCCCTTACTCTTGCTGTATGGCTCCAACACTCAGCTTCGTCCCTACTACTGTCCGGCTTTCAACAGCGACTTATCTTTCCATACACGTGACGGCGCATATAACCGCACGTAGATAGCTTTCACCTTTTCTTCTCCCAGAGTCACATCTCGGCTACAATCAATCCCTGCTCGTCTCCTCTCCATCTTTTTGTCTCAGAGCCTCGCGTTGACGCAGCGCTGCATCGGGCAAGCGGGACGGGACAAGAGATCTCGCTTACACCCCGCAAGCCCCCTTCAAACCAACATCCCGCTCGATTTTTTGTGCGCCATTATCCATGCCTCGCTCCTCGTTGCGCCGTCTCACATACCATCCTCTGCATTCCGTCATGGCGCTGCTCAATCCCATCTACGTCCTCTTTGTGCCGTTTCTCTTCCTCGTCACCGTTCCCATGGCCCTCTTTGCCGGCGTCACCACCACCCTCGCCTTTTCCGTCCTCATCTGCCGCGGCATCCTCGTCTACCTCGACCTCGCCCTGACCTATGTCCACCGTGCCCTCCACGGCCTGCAGGTGCCCTCGCGCCTGCACCGCGCCGCCGCCGCCCGCAGCGAACCGCCCTCACCCACGCCTTCGTACCTTGCCCTACGTCCGCGCCGCCGCCACCACCACCATCACCACCATCGCCGCCTCAGCTCCGTGAGCGTCTTGTCCGCGACAGCCGGCTCCGTCACCCCCGTCAACGACGTCGGCCTCGGCTTGACGCCCAGTATTGGCGCCGAGCGCGACTACGAGGGCCTCGGCGGCTGGCGCGTTGGCGACGACGACATCTGGACCACCATCAACTCGCGGCTCGAGCTGCCCGACAGACAGCACGTCCGCCACCACCACCGCTCGCCCTCGGCAGGCGGCGCCTCCACGCCGGGAGAAGGCGGTTATCTCATGATGAAGCGCCGCACGCGCAGCCCAGAGACCACCACCGGCAAGATATCCGCAGGCCCAGTTTCACCGAACAGCTCCAGGGCCAGGACGTCGTCTACGACTCGCGTCGGCTTTGGCCCGTCCTTGACTCAGGAGGGCTATTTCTCGCTCGTCATGTCGCCCAAGATGGCTTCCAGAATGGCTTCCAAGAAATCGGCGACGCAGCACTATTAATGAGATGATGAGCCTTGACGACATTATGAATTGACACTTTTTTGTACACTATGAGCGGGTTGGCAACAAATAGGCCGAGTCTTGTATTACTCAATAGCATTTTGCAACTGTACACAATATTCACGACCATCATTCGACCAAATCTCAAAAATGCAAATTTATGTAGAAACGAAAATTTACTAATCAGCCGAGGGTATTTCCAGAACCTATTCAAAACAGTATTCAACGCTTCACGCCCAAAAAAAAAAAAAACCACCCATGTACGCCTCCCACATCTTCTTCTTCTCATCCACCCCCATCTCCTCCTCCTCTTCACAACGTCTTCCAAAAGTAATTCGCGTAAAAATACCGCGAAAACTTCTTGTCCATATTCACCACATGCACATCCCCCTTTCGATCATTTCGAATCACCGCCTTTGCCCACTCTCCGCTCTCCTCGTCCCTCTCAATCTCAATCCCCAAGCTCCTATACACTTTTAACCGCAACAACACCTCATCATCCACGAAATCCCTCCTCTTCCCACCACCAACACCACCACCGCCACCCACATCCCCCTCTACCCCCTGCAGCTCCAATTCCTGCAGCCGCGCCGCCAGATCCGCCGCCTGCAGCGCCACGCGCTCCGCCTCGGCCTCGGCGTCGCTCGCCGCCTTGGCCGTGCGAAACTTGTGCGTGTCGAGGTCGGAAATGACCGAGGCGTGGTCCGCGGCCGCGTGCGCCGCTGCGAGGGACGCTTGCTGCTGCGAGATGGCAGAGAGCTGCCGCGCGAGCTGCTTCAGGGACGACTCGGCCTCGCGGAGGCGCAGGTCGCGCGCTTGCTGCAGCGTGGAGAGGGATTCGCCGACGCGCGAGACGGCGAGCTTGTCGGGGTGGATGTTGAAGTTTTCAATCGTGTGCCGGATGAGCTGAGAGAACGGAGAGAGAGTTAGTGGCTGCCGTTTTTTTTTGAGGAGTTGAAGTGGTGTTTTGTAAAGGGGGAGGAACGGCGTACGGTCGCGGGATCTTCAGAGAGGAGCATGGCTGGCGTATATCGAGCGACAAAACGGTCGCGCAACGCTGGTTGTGTGTATCTTTGGGGTTTCAAAAGGCTTTGGCACGTTTGTTGATTGTATTTTTTTTTTTTGGCTGGTTATTTCGGTCTTTCTGTGTCGGAGATGAAGTAAAGCTTGTGGTGGGTTGTTTCTAACTAGGTAGGTAGACACTGGTCTTCATTGTGGGGGACTTTTTTTTTGGCAGCAAACCTGCTAAAACTAAACAGAGCGTCGCGTCGGCCAGGCGACACAATAAAGGCTTGCCTCGCGCTGCTGCCCCACCCACTTTCACCAGGCCGTTTTGTCACGGGTTTCTTGAAATTTAGGCAGGCCAAGAAAAAAGCGCAGCTAAATGAAGATGGATTTGAGAACAGCATTCATTTTTATGTGATCCTTGTAGCTCACGATTTATAAAGTCTCATGATAAGGCACGTATTTGTACCATCTGGGCTCAGTTTTGTCGCGGTGAAGCAAGTTTCCAGTGGATACAGTCAACGTCATCTGCGCCACAACCGGCCGAGCACCCGCCACACTTTGCTCCTCCAAGTCTTGTCTTTAACCCAAAAAGCTGCCACATCCTCCCGCGGCTTGTCCTGGTTCCACGACCTCATTTCTATCCGATCCGCGCAAACGCATAGATTCACTTATCCCGGAATTAAACTCCTTCCCCCACAGAGCATATCTCACACCTTTTGGATCCCACAAGCCAACACAACAACACCTACACATTACCTGCGCCCCCTTGTCGCCACACACCGAGGACCCCCCCCCCGCCGCCGCCGCCAATATGGTTACCGAGCTTCCATGTGAGTTGCTGCTTCTGCACCGGGAAACAGGCGCGCCTCCGCCAGCTTTTTCCGGCCGTCGTCCAGAATTCAATATCGCTAATGCAGAAATCAAGACGCTTTGGATGCGGAAACGTGAGTCCAACCAACAGGCATTCTTCCCGCTCCGAAACCCCGGCCGACTCCGACCCCCCGTCGCCAAATCCAATACTAACCCGTACCAGGCCGCTCAACGCCGCCGAGCTCAAGGTCCTACGCGCACAATATGAAAAGGAAGGCACAATGGTCGGCATACAAACCAAGTTCAACTACGCCTGGGTGCGTCCATCCCCCCCACCCTTCTCCCTCTCTCTTCAATGCCCTCCTCCATCCAATCGCACTAACCTTTTCCTCCACAGGGCCTCGTCAAGTCCACCAACCGCGAGGACCAGCAGCTAGGCGTCCGTCTCCTCTCTGACATTTTCCGCATTTGCCCCGAGCGCCGCCGCGAGTGCCTCTACTACCTCGCCCTCGGCAACTACAAGCTCGGCAGCTACGGCGAGGCCCGCCGCTACAACGACCTGCTCCTCGAACGGGAGCCCGCTAACCTGCAGGCCTCCAACCTCCGCCAGCTCATCGACGACCGCGTCTCCAAGGAAGGGTTGATTGGTGTCGCCATTCTCAGCGGCGTTGGGCTTGCCGCCGGTGTCGTCGGCGCCTTTCTCATGAAGAATGCTCGCAAGAGGTGAATAGAGGGAGGGGCAGGCAGGCAGGCAGGCAGGCACAAGAAAAGGTCTGCAAGACGGGCAGAATGGAGTGACGCACAGCAACGGCCATTCTTTCCCTCTAGTATTTCATTGTTTATTTATTCTCTGTCACTTCATCTTGGCGAATATCGGACTTCATGGTTATATGCAAACATTCGGGTGTTGCGTCGCAAGTAAATTACCTCCTCTCCTTTTTAGCTTCTTCTATTTCGAACATCAGTCAGCGGATCACAGTAATTAGTCTGCATGGATCCGTTCTTTGATTTAGAAAAGAATTAGAAAGAACACTGCCTCATACATATTGCCTCGCACTGCTCTGACGCTCCATGTCCTAGCTGTGTATGACTCAATCTCATTCACGTTCAACTCATGCTGCAAGGAAAATAGAATTGTATGACAAGAGAATAAAAGAGAGCTAAATGACAAACGAATGACCGCAGTACAAAACACTGCATCCTGTCCGGCAAAAAAAGAACTATAGTACATTGACTCAACTCCCATCTTTTCAAACACAAGATTCCGGCCAATGCGCCAGATTGTGTTGATCAAACAGTCAATTTCGTTGTACTAGATTATAAAAAGGAAACCATAAGTGCGCAACGTCGGGGACAAAACCAATTCGCCAAGAAGACAACCCTCAAATGAAAGCAAACCTGTCCTCCAAGATCTTAGTCAATCTTTGCAACAGCTCAAAGCAGCAAGTGTCCAGCGCAAATGATGAAATCAAAGACAACGACTTGACCTTCCTCGGCAAGCATTGCCCAATCGCTTGTGGCTTTCCCTGTCTGTTGTCCTCGTCCGCTTGCGCATGTTTGGCAGTGCATGACTATTCTGTATAAACACTTTTTTCCCCTTCTAACCATTCCCGCAACAATGGTATTTTCGGCTGACAAATTAGATACGGAGTCGTGATTAAAATGGAAACGGGCCCGAAGAGGTAATGAAAAGACTAAGCATATAAGGAAATGTGTGGCGTGGAGCCTGTGCTGCAAAGGGCATCGTGGTAGTCAGACATTGGTCGTACAGAGAGCAAGTCGTCACTAGAGCTAGGCTCGAGTATCGCCAGTTTATCGCAGAGAAAAGCCCTTGCGCTTGCCCTCTTTTTCAAGAGGGCGACCACTCTCGACGCGCTGCTTCTTATCTTCGAGCTCCAGACGTTGACGATCGAGCTGCTCCTTCATCTCGCGGTGCCGGGCGTAAAGCTCCTCCTCTGATTGCTTGAGTTTGCTCTCCTTTTCTTGAACCTTTTGCTGGAAGACCATCTTCATTTCAGCCTCCATCTTAGCGAGCTTTTGCTCGTGAAGTGCACGCTCTTCCTCCTGCTTAACGGCAGGGTTGACCTCCTTGAAGACGCTGGGGTCCTGGGAAACACCCATGGCAATAAGCTTGTCGGTACGGTAGTTCTCGTAGAGTGTGTTGTTGGTGTGCTCCTTGAGCTCCTCCATGTGGGTACGGATGAGCATCTGGCGTAGCTTGACGAAGTCGCAGTGCTCCTCGTTGTCAACCTCAATGGTACCCCAGGGGTACTGACGGCCACGGACGGCACGCCCATCGGGGGTCTTGATTTCGTTGGTGGCACCAACAACGGCAAAGGGGACCTTGGACATGATTTCGTTGTTCTCAGCAATGGTCTCCTCGTCATCAAGCTCGTAGCGGGGTCCCTCGAAAATCTGGATACCGTGATGTCTAATGTCGGACAAGATCTAGGTGGTATTAGCATCGAGTTACGAGCGAAAACAGCTTATCCATGACTGAAACTTACTCGGGCCTTGAAACTGGCGATTTCCTCATCGGTGAGGGTGTCAGACTTGGCAATGACGGGAATCAGGTTCACCTTGGTGTGAAGGCGGCGCATGACCTCAATGTCAAGAGGCTTGAGGGAGTGGCCAGTAGGCTGGATGAAGAAGACACAAGCGTGAATTCTGTTGTCAACGATGTTCATGCGGTTGACCTTGTTCTCGGCATCGAGATAGGCATCGTAGCGCTGTTCAATGTTGTCGGTAATGGGGCGCCAAGACTCGTCATTGTTGACAAAGTCGCCAAATCCGGGGGTATCAACGACGGTCAGACGAAGGCGGACACCGGCTTCTTCAATATCGGCACTGATGGACTGAATGGTGACGGTCTTGGGGATGATGTCGAGGCTAGGCCCCTTGCGCTCCTTAGGTGGGTACAGAGAGGTGTTGAAGAGAGTATTGACGAGAGTAGACTTGCCGAGGCCAGATTCGCCTGTGCGCGGGTTAGACAAGTTCAACAAAGAGTCGTCATCAGACTTACCAACAACCATGACGTTGAAGTTGAACCCCTTGCGGACACTCTTGCGGTGCCACTGGTTTGGAAGATTGGCAAATCCGACATAGCCGGTCAACTTGCGTCTGACAATGTTCCTGGTATCCTGCACAGCAGAAGCAGAGACATCTACTGACACAGGGTTAGAAGGGATGACCCCTTTACCGAAGTCTGCTGGAATATCAAGCTTGCCGTTAGCGGGAGAAGCGGGCGCCATCGTGGGCGGGGAGGCGGTGCCGTTCGTAGCTGCGAAGAATGTTAGTAAAGCGCTGCGACATAAGAGCAGCAGAGTCGACTATATATATGGAGAAGGGCATGTGCATTGGCAATTGGGTTTTCCTGACAGATGGGGGTGCCGCTGCCTTGTTTTTGGATAGTGGAGGCTGAGGTGGCCGCCTCTGCGAAGTCTGAGCTTCCGCCGTCAGAATCGAATCTGATTGAGTCCATTGATCCAGAATACAACTCGCTGAAGGACATTGATTTCAAAGGAAGCTTTGGCGGCTCATCCACATCGAGCATGCTCCGGTATGGCTGAGCAGCGTTTGGCGCGACTGCGACTAGAGAACTTGGACGCCCAGATGCCGCTGAGACGCTCGCAATTCGCTTTGGTTTTGGCTCATGAGGTTTTGGGCTTCCAAGGTCTATTTTGGCCGCCGCGAGAGATGCCTGGTCCAGTTGCAGACTTCGAGTGCGAGACCTGACTTGCTGCACAAAATCAAATGGCATGGTAGAAAAAGTACTGCTAGTCCGCGGTGCTGTGATGGGGCGGACGTCCAAAAATTCGAAGCCAAGAAATCGTAGATTGTAAAAGTTGATGCCAGGCCAAGGAGTCGTGGAACAAGAGAAAATTGAACGAAGGGAGGTGATGAGAAGAATCGCGGGAAAGTTGCAGGCAATGTGTACGCCCAACCGCGTGGCGGTTTTGGCCCAGAAACAGCCCCTTTTGCCTTTGCGACTGCCATTTGGCGCGAAGCAGCGTGTCAAGTGAAGAAAGAGGAGTCTTACCCATGATTATGTATAAAGAGCGGTCGACCGGTTCTTAAAGAATGGTTGGAAAGTACGGCTTCTGGTAAGATGATTAGCAGTGCTCCTGAATTACGAGTGGACATGCGTCATCATGGTGTTTCAAGAACGGGGTCACGGCACGCGTAATTGAGCGGGCTTGACTCCAAAAAGATGTGACGTTTGGGGAGCAACCGTAATGATACGAGCCCAGAGGAAATATATTGTTTTGCGCGATGGCTTCGTCGGAAGGAATGAGGAGGCGAAGCGTTTGGGGAGAGCTACCTACCTATCAAAGGATGACAGATCCTAAGTGACAGCGAAGGCGGGTTGGGAGACCCAGATTGATCTCCTGGAGAAGAAGCGTCAAGAGTTCGCAAACACGCAACTGAGAAACGAGGGAGGCAGTAGCGATGATGGCGGAAGAACGACGAAAGGAACTGACGTGAGGATCACGGGTTTGGCTGGCGACAAGGAGGAGAAGGGGGACTTTTCTTTGGGGGGTCAGGGATGAATTGGGGGACAGGAGGTGGAATTTGTGCCTTGCTGGCCTGCAACTGCTTCGCACAGCGTGTGACCACTGGCCAGTAGGAGGCTTGTGCTGGCTGCTGAGTGCTGGGGCCCTTGCCCCGGGGGTTATTGGGTCCTGATTAGAGTGGCACCTGGCAAAAGGGGTTTGTGCGGCGCTAACCATGCACGGCTTAGCGTCCTCAGGGGGCGGGTCGGCTTCTCTTTTATGGAAGCTCAACGCAACTAGAGCACTTTGGCTGTAATGATGATCACGGCAATATAAGAGGTAGGTACCTAGAAACAAGTACTGGCCAAGGTAGGCATCGAGGTAGTTCTCTGTCCGAGACCTTGCCCAAAGCTTTTATTGGCTAGCCGAGTAGAACCAACATCTCAGTCGCCCATTTTATGAATGAAGACATAAATACAGGGCTCACTTTTCATGGATGCAGTAACACGTTGCAATGTTTCCGCAGCAGACGTCAACTGCGTGTATGCACACTTACCCGTGGCCCACCACTACACTTGAGACAGCTAATAACTGATCACAGACCTGTCCAAACTTCAGACACTGTTGTGTGACACCTTGGAGCTCATAAACTCGATTTGTTCTTAACTTGCAATAGTTGATGTGTTGTCTCCTTTTTTTCTTTTCGGCCGCTTTACTCATGTCTCTTGCACAGTGGGACGAATATGCACCTCCAGGAAAGGGGGCCAAGCAGAATCGGCCGACGCCCTATCCGCACTTGGCGATGCAAAAGCAAATAAGACGCCTGTGATCTGTTGTTTTTTCGTCTCTTATTTCATCTCACGCTCTTGGCCCACGGACGTCGACGCACCCAACGCTACGCCCGGGCGAACTTGGCACATTTGACTTTTTGCACAGTCACAAGATCATCCGCTATTTACTCAATGGCCTACCCCAGACTACTAGCACGTTTCCAGCACTGGCGCTCTAGCCAGCCACCTACCTAAGAAGTAGTGTCCACTAGTTATCCGTAGGTACATAGGTAGCTACTCGTGGAGTCGTGGCCTTGGTGTTGTGGCGAGCTGCTGTCATTGCACCGCTTGTCGTTACCACGATGGTATGCGAACCTCATCATCTTGCGTGCGGGAGCTGCAGCCATTGCTCAACATCACACAGATCAGTAGAGCCATGCATGTCGATACGAAGGAGCTCCGTATTTTTGGACGCCATTGCTGACGGATATCTTGCCCGCGGCACCGCATTCGAGCCCGACCAGATGCATGATGCGAGTGTCGGTAGCATGTTGCACCCTGACGGTGCGTAGGGCACACTCCTAAAAAAATGGATGTTTCGGCCATTTCATGTCAGCTTCAAGGGTAAATCTTGAGCTACTGATTCAACGCCATGTCTGCTACCGCGCACTCAGCCTTATATGCTTCTCCAGCAACGAAGACCGCTACGGTAGCAGACAGTACCCGACAGAGTAGATGCAACAATTGAAGACTGCACAAAGTCACGCCATGCATCAGCGACCGCTTCAAAGCTGTCGCCGAGGCGTTGAAGCAACGCCGTGAGAGGTATAGGGTGGGAAGCCACGAGCCGCTGTGGAAGGGTTGGTCACCAACGTCGGAGGTGGATGTTTGCTTTTTATTGAGCAGACTCGAAAAAAAAAATAGCTCGGAAATCTAAAGAACACACCATGGCGCCAAAAATATAATTAAAACTCACGTGTATGCCGAAACGCTTGAAGGAATATTGAATAAGGTCAAAACAGGACAGTCTCGAGCCGGTCCACAAAGCCTATCCACCCACTGCAAAGCATGGGCGATGGTGAAGGGCAACTTCATTGAAGATTTCGAGTGAAGGTAATATTATATACAGCAGGACTAGATAATACATGAAAGATTATCATTTTGTTTAAAGTACAGGGCCTTGGCCTTGGGCGAAGAACCTTTTCGATTCTTCACAGCGCTCGCTTTTACATCCAGGGCAGCGCAGAAGCATTTGCTTCGAGCAGGCGTCGCCGCTATGGAGATGCTGCTTCGCGATATCGGCGAGAGCCTCGATAAATATGCGACTGCCGTTCAAGCTCTCTGCTCGCTTGATGGTATCCTTGTGGCCGCTCTCGCCAATGACCTCCTCGTCTAGCTCATACAAAGTCTCAATGTGGTCCGAGGTGAAGGCAATTGGAACGAGTACTAGATCTGTGTGACCGCGAGCAACGTAGCTCGAGACTGTGTCCGAAGTCTGAGGGCCCAGCCAGGCACTGGGACCGACCTGCGATTGCCAGCAGATCCGGTAAGGGTTGCAGAAGTTGAGTTGCTGCATGACAGCATAGACTGTGGCCGCAACTTCACCAGGATATGGATCACCTATTATCGCCGTTAGAACTGGAACTACACGTCTCTCTGTCGTGTATACTGACCTCGATTAACAACCGACATGGGCAGACTATGGGCAGAGAAGAGCAGGACTACATCCTTTCTTCGCTCTTCGGGGTATTCGGCAAGCTTCGCCCGTATGTTGTGCGCAACAGCCTTGGCGAGGCCGGGATGTACTGGCCAGCGATCAATTACACTCCAATTAATCGCACCCTCAGTCTCTGCCCTCGTATTGCCTTCCAGTCTGTGTCGCCACTTCCACAGCTCGTTGATGCTGCTGCCCGTCGTCGAGCAAGAATATTGGGGGTATTGAGTAAACGCCACAGCTCGACCACCTTTTCCGCCGCCAAAACCATCTTGGAGCATTCTTTTGTACATGTCTTCGGTGAGGGGATTCGCATAGCGGAAAGCGACGTAGGGCTTGTGAGGGGCCGTCTCGGGCGAAATATTGTCGAGGATCTTGCACATCTCAGCGCATTGATGTTCGGACCACTCTCGGATAGGCGAGCCTCCTCCAATGGCCTCGTATTGTTTCTGAATCTTGGGTGTGCGGCGAGCAGAGATCAATGGACCAAGATAGTTTTGTAGTCGCCCGAGCGGGATGAGATCACCATCGGACTGCGGAAGGTCGGTCGGGTTAGGACACGACGGCAACACGGTGCGAAAAATTGCTTACGAACAAGCGACTCAAGAAGTCGCCAACCTCCGCTGTGGTGGATGGGCCGCCCATGTTGAGGAAGACCATCGCTGTTGGGCCCTTGGAACCTGTGGCATTTTGTGTGACTGGCGGCGCTGACGTAGTGGCGAGGTGCCGTCTCTGAATTGCAATCTGCTGCAAGCTTGCGCTGCTTCTAGGAAGTTTCTGGCACAGCTGCCTCGTGGTGATACGGAGTGCCATTTTGCTGCAATTGCGACCGATGAAGAAGCAAAATTGAAATCCACGACGTGAGCTGCGAAACAAAAATATGTAAAATGCGGACTCGCGAGCGATCCAGAGCTTGCGCTGCTTCTCCGGAGATCAACCCAGCCGACGGGCTACTGCCGAGCTGACAGACTGTTACTAAGTACTTCTATGAAGGCACTGTTGTGGGCAGAAGCCCAGGTAACTACTAACGGACATGGTGGCCAATCGCCGTGCTGCGAATAATCAACTGACATGCACGTGATCTCGTGTTAGATCGCGACGCTTAATTCGGTCCTGGCCAACGCGTTCGTGCCTAGAGCTCGCTCTAGGCAGCATCCGGGACCCACTCACGACTATGCCAGCTCGTCCACGTTGAGCTTCTTATAGAAATAATCATTGATTTGCTCAATGTCCTGCTGCTCTCAAATTTACTGCTCACCTGATCCATAAGATTCGCGAAAATGGCAGACAGCAAAGACTGGAGAGGGGTTGAGGAAGACGAGGGTGACCAGGAGATTGACGAAACTGTGAGTTCCTCCAGTGTTTACTCACTGGCATCAGCCTCTTTCATCATGCTAACGCGCACAGTCATACAAAGCGCAAAAAGATGCCGTATTACTAGCGATTGAGGTCAGCGAGTCGATGCTCAAGGCACCACCACCTTCAGACTCCAAGAAAGCAGACCGGGATAGCCCCGTTCAAGCTGCTTTGAAGTGTGCGTACCACTTCATGGAGCAGCGCATTATATCCAATCCCAAGGACATGATTGGTATACTGCTGTTCGGTACCGAAAAGACAAGATTTCAGCTTGATGAGAATGGCAGAAGTGGCCTGGGATACCCTCATTGCTATCTGTTTACCGACCTGGACGTGCCATCGGCAGACGATGTCAAGGCATTGAAGTTTCTTGTCGAAGACGAAGAGGATGAAGACGGAATTATAAAGCCAACTTCAGAAACGGTATCCATGTCGAATGTCTTATTCTGCGCCAACCAAATTTTCACAACGCGGGCTGCTAACTTTGGGAGTCGGCGCCTGTTTCTTGTCACTGACAATGATAACCCCCACTCTACAGACAAAGCCGCCAGATCAGCCGCCGCTGTGCGCGCCAAAGACTTGTATGATTTGGGCGTGTCGATAGATCTCTTCCCCATTTCGCATCAAGACTCCAAATTTGATTTGGCCAAGTTTTACGATGTATGCTCTCCTTTGATTCCTCAACAGTTGTCCTTTACTGATATATTCTCTAGGATATTCTATATCGGGATCCTCTGGCCGAAGCAAATTCTCAAGAAGTCGCAGTCTCAAAATCTGGGGATGGGCTCAACCTGCTTACTTCCCTCATCTCAAACATCAACTCAAAAAAAACTCCGAAGCGGTCGCTATTCTCTAATCTTCCATTCGAGATTGCACCTGGTTTGCGAATATCTGTCAAGGGTTACAACATCATTCACAGACAAGCCCCGGCGAGGACCTGCTACATTTGGTTGGACGGTGAAAAGCCGCAGCTAGCAGTGGGTGAAACAACCCGAATCGCGGAAGATAGTACGCGAACCGTCGAGAAGGGCGAGATGAAGAAGGCATATAAATTCGGTGGAGAGTATGTATACTTTTCACCTGAGGAACAAAAGAGTCTCAAGGACTTTGGCAGTCCTATCATCAGGATCATTGGCTTCAAGTCTCGCCGCTCGATTCCAATCTGGAGCAGCGTCAAGAAATCAAGTTTCATTTATCCGAGCGAAGAGGATTACGTCGGCTCTACGCGCGTTTTCACAGCGCTATGGGGGAAGCTACTGAAAAGTGACAAGGTGGCTCTCGCGTGGTGCATTGTGCGAACTAATGCGAATCCAATGCTGGCCGCCATCATGCCCTCAAAACCACAATCTGACGAAGACTCGGGAACACCATATCTACCTGCTGGACTCTGGCTATATCCTCTTCCCTTTGCAGATGATCTCAGAGACATTAAACCTCCCGGCAAAATGGCGCAGGCCTCGGATGATCTCAAAACTCAAATGCGTACCATTATCCAGCAGCTGCAGCTGCCCAAGGCAATGTACAACCCGACCAAGTACCCCAACCCATCGCTGCAGTGGCACTACAAGATTCTTCAGGCTCTTGCTCTTGAAGAAGAAGTGCCCGAATCGGCCGAAGACGCTACTCTGCCCAAGTTCAAGGCCATTAGCAAACGCGCTGGCGGTTACCTTGAAGACTGGTCTGAGACTCTATCCAGAGAGGCCAAGTCAACCACTGAAGCAAGAGCTGTCAAGAGAGAAAATGACGACGAGCTGCCTGAGCGGCCGGCCAAGCGTGGAAAGACGGCTTCTGCTCAACCAGGCGGGTCGGAATTGACGTCCGCACAAGTGAAAGCTGCCGTAGGGGACGGATCGATCTCGAAAATGACAGTTGCTCAACTCAAGGACGTTGCAGCAGAAAGAGGCCTCAGCACTAGTGGAAGGAAAGCTGATATAATTGAGAGGATAGAACAATGGGCAGATAATTGATGGGCAGCAGATGAGTAGTTGATGTACATTTGTTGTTCGCTGTCTGTATGAGAAACATGAATTCTGAAGTTATCAGGAGAAACAAAAATAAAGTAAAATCCCAAATCAAACGAGCGGATACTCCTGGCTGTATAAAAGAGATCGGCCCGGCATTTTCATTGCACCTGTGCTTTGCTACAATATATCTAGGTACCTCTTGTTTGTTACTTATTATTATTAGGCAAGGACAATGGACCGCGTGTGCTGCGGAGCGTGATGGCGCGCGCCTGGCCTTGGTCGAGCCACGCGCCCCACGCACAAGTTCTTGGAGAACTTGCGCGCCAACCAGTTGAGGCCAACATAATTGCGCCGGACGTCAGTGCTCGGCTGCTCCATCGCCAGGAAGCCCAATTTGCTTCCCAGTCTTCGACAGCGATCCGAGCGCCCGTCGATACAAAATCGCCATGGCAGACTTTTTGGCCTCGTTCAAATTTGGCGCGGCGGAGGATGACGAGCCCGTGCGAGTAGAAGCTTGTGCAAGCCTCGACGAAGTGCAATCCCGCTTCCGCGATGGCTACGAGGGAAAAGTGACCGAAACGCGAGCGGAACACATGATTATAAGCATCGACATTGGACCCTCGACTCAGTTTACCATTTTCGACAGTCATGGCGACGACAACGTCGACCCCAGCCTAAGCAGAATCTCCGCCCGCGATGCTTTGGTGTCGCAGCCGCAGCAGAACCCTACCACGCAACGAGCCGTCGCGCGAGAGATTCTTAACGCCATTGGAGAAATAGACTCGAGTACATGGTCGATTATTGAGGAAGAGCGCAAAGCGCAGGGCTGGTTCATCACGTATGTCTGTAATCACTCTTGGAAGCAGTGGACGCGGCACGACACGGCGGCACAGGCGCCTCCAATCCTTGAATACAGCCACAAGGCGCTGGACTTTTTGTCTCGAGGTGAGTTTCCATCGAGATATAGGAAACGGCGACCGGACGGCTACTGACCTTTACAGCGCGACCTGCGTTTGACTGTCGAGGAACAGTGACGATCAGCTTTTCGAAAGGCAACAGTGCTATAACCGTCAACTACTCACACACTCCTTTCCATCGGACAGTCGGTGAGCAATACGACTTATTCAAGCCGCCACCTCCGCCCCCGAGAGTCGCACCTGAGAAGAAGACGCCCGGCTCGGCCAAGAAGAGGGACACGCCACGCAGGAAACAAGCCGCGACTGGACCGGATGGAGAGCCCCTCCCTAAGAAGCCGAGGAAACGACCCAGGAAAGGCGCAAAGAATCAGCTTTCAAAGGCAGAGTTGGTTCCCATCGCAGACGATGGGACGTCGGTGTCTGCAGTCGATGCTGCGGACCAGGTTGCTCTTGCAGCTCTTTCAGCAGCGACAGCTGAAGAAACTGTTCCGAACGATGGCGCGGCGGAGACGGCCCAGAATAGCACAGCATCGCTGAATGTTTCGCCCGAAGAGGCGGTACGACGGCGCGAAACGGCCACCAAGAGGCTCACCGAGGCTGGCATTGACCCGGCCACGCTCAGTGCGGGTCAATTCAGCATTTTTTCCAACCAGTCGCCAGAAGTGCAGACAGAGTCTCTGAATATGCTCGTCAAGTACGGTGCAGAGAGGCTGCACATTGTGCATCCAGTAAAGAAGGATAGCCCACGACCGGCTCCGAGCCAGCCTGATGCCGAATCTATAGCGTCCGGCGCTGTCAATCCTAACCGGCTTGCGAACGATACTGCGAGCGAAGATGCTGATGCCGGTGTCTCTGCCGCTGAAGCAACTGCTAAGCCAAAGACACCAAGCAAAGCCAAAGCCGGAACGAAATCACGAGTCTTTTGTTTCAACTGCAAGCTCTCAAAATCCAAGGTACGTTGAAAAGACAAACGGAATTGAAACGAAAGTCTAACGTTGTTCAGTGTTCTAAAGACAAGCCTATATGTACTGTGTGTCAAGAGTCTGAATTGACCTGCGAGTACCCAGCGTCCAAACCCAGACCCAGGAAATCTGCTGCTCTTGTGACAGAAGATGAGGATACCATCATGTCGGAGACTATGGATGCCGAAGGCGAGGCAGTAGTCCCTAGGACAGAAGATGTCGTTCTCGCAGAAGTCGAGGAACCCCGCCAACCATCGACCTTTGCGCAGGTTCCCATTGCAGACATGATGCAAATTACTCCAGATAGAGAGGGCAATGGCTCTCGCCCCATTGGAGAAGCGAGTATTCAACCTTCATACGAAAATACCCCTCCGACAAGCTCGCTCAACTGGAGCTCAGGCGGTCTAGCACTGCCTCAAGGGAGGGTCTTTTATCCTCCGGCCGTTACAACAGTACCGGAAGAACCGCTGCCAAACAACGCCAGTACCGTTGTGGGTGCACCGGCCCTAAAGAGGTCCCAGCGGGCGCCGAAACCTACAGCAAAGGCTATGGGCCGTGTACCGACTCCTGCTCAGGCCCTCATCGCTTCACCCACTCGCGAAAGACACGAGAGTCCCCTTGAACGCCACAATCCTAGAAGACACGAGGCCCAACCACGCAACCAGCTTGCCTTTGACCGGGCTCCGGCTAATCCATACGGTCAATCGGTAACTCAGCCGCAGTACGCGAGTGATGCGCATCGACAAAACACCAGCTATGGCCAGAGCCAAGCAGCTTATCCTCCATTGCTAGACACCGCATCGGAGAGAGTTGCGTATGATCCTCATGCGAGTGCGTATCGCAATCCTGCACCGCCCAGGTCATTCAGCCAGCAGAAGCCGTCGGCCCCTGCACATGCTGGCGCCGCCAAGCCCTCATGGCCCAGTCGCGGGCACGATGTTGCGGCAGCAGACAATCACCACAGAACACACGGCTATGGAGGAAGCACTAGTCCAGCCAATGCGATGTCGTTGGCGCATCCACCGAACCAACGTCACAGAAGCAGCGGCAGCCATGACGGAGCGCACGGCATTATGGGCGCAGCTAAGCGCAGCGTCTCGTCGCAAAAGTCGTACTCGTCGCAGTCGACGCAGCAGCAGGCCTCGGCTGTACCAAACCAGCAGCAGCACTCGCAGCAGCACTCGCAGCAGCACTCGCAGCAACACTCGCAGCAGTCTTGGTATGGATATAATGGTCTCCATGGCAGCTCTACGACCAACACGCATCAGAACCACAGCTGGGGAGGCTCGAGTGGCAACGGCTGGAGTTGAGTTCTAGAGCTGAACTTGAGTGTTTGGCAAGATCTGGTTCTGCGGAAAACCTGTATATAGAAAGACGACGAAGTAATATGGGAATGGAGTGGTATTTAGGCTTGGCGTTTGCGGTCTCGGTCCGGAAGTTTTTGCTTCTTCGTTGTTGTAGCGCAAGGGATGCCAAGGCACCTTTCATGATGGAAGAGATTTTAGCACTAAGCCTCATTTTCTACTATTTTTCGATGAAAAAAGTTGGCTTCAGTGGTGATGGTCTGGAATGAATACCTGTGTATTAATATTGAAATAAATTAGATGCAACGCTGTCTATATTACATGCTTCTTTTTAGCCAATTACCCTCGTACCAATGTTATGCTCTGTTCAGCAATTGTCACTCTTCAATTTTCTTTTCCTTTAGTCTGCGAGTGCAAACTTGCTCATCGCGCGAAGCCTCGCACCGAAAAAGTACAGGAGCCAGATGCCGATGATGCCGATGATGCTGAGGCCGCCGAGCAGGCTCGTGCCCCTAGCGACGCCGAGGTTGCCAAAGAGAGGGTGGGCAAACAGGACGCTGCCGCAGGCGAGGGCGCTGCGGAAGAAGTCGTTGGCGGCAAAGAGGCTGGCGGCGTACTGGGGGTAGCTGAGCGGAATGTAGACAAAGATGCACTGCATGACGACGAAGACGGTGGCGCCGTAGATGGTGATGCCAATGGTGGGCACGATCCAGTGGATCGAGGCGCGGGCGGTCCAGGCAAAGAGGAAGAGGCCAATGGTCGGGCCAAAGGCGGCGCCGAGGGCGGGAACGAGGCGCTGTTCCTGGGCGCCGAAGCCAAACTTGACGATGCGGGGGTTCATGTAAAAGTACAGGTAGCAAAAGTAGGTGACGACACCGATGATGCAGGCTATGAGGATACACAGAAAGACTAGGCCGACCTGGCCGAGGCTCATGTGGTAATCGACGGGGTATACGAGCGGGAAGACTTCAAAGACTATTTCTGTTGTTAGTTGCCGAGTTAAAAACAAGTTGTAGAAAAGGGTTGTTGCTTACAAGAGTAGTAGATGCCGTAGATGATGGCGCTGTAGATTTGCACAAACAGGACGGCAGGGTCCTTGATGGTGATTTCAAGAGGCTTGATGAGGGCATCCATGAAGACGGCAGTGGTGTTTTGGCTGCGCTGGTCGATTTCGCTCTGGGACATGAAGCGGGCATCGCCAGTGACCTTGCGGAGACGCTGCGCGCGGTGCAGCAGGATAGTGGCGCTGCTCGTCTCGGGGAGAAACAGGAGCATGAGGATGAAGATGGGAGACGAGGCCCAGATGGACTCGTACAGGGACCAGCGCCAGCCCATGACTGGCACGGAGAAGCCGCTGAGAAGAGGACCAAGAGCAGCTAAGAAACTGAGTCAGCAAAGATGATGATGATATAATGGACCTTGGGGGGTTGGTTTCGTAACGTCAAAAAACTTACGTCCGCAGTAGGCAGCAGAGACCCAAGCCATCATGGCATAAGGAATCGCCATTAAGCTATACATGTCGCCGAGCGACGCGCCGCCCGACGCCAGACACGGCGAACCAAAGAACCCTTGCAGGAAGCGCAGCACCATGAGCCCCGCAAAGCTGTGCACCAGCGCCGTCGGGATGGACAGGACGACAAATAAAAACATGGTGACGGCGTAGACGGGGTTGCGGCCGATGCGGGGAATCTCGCTGAGCGGGGAGAAGAGCAGCGGGCCGACGCCGTAGCCGAGGACGTAGAGCGAGAGGCCGAGCGAGGCGTCGAGGGCGCCGACGCCAAACTCGCGCATGACGCCGGCGCTCGAGGTGGTGTAGATGGCCGAGGTGGTGTAGACGACAAAGGTGTAGAGGCAGATGAGGAGCGCAATGGCGTTGCGCTTGCCGTTGGACCAGTTGTGCGGGTTGGCGGCGTCGTCGGTGCGGTACCAGTCGACGAGGACGGTACCGGTGCCGTCCTTGGTCTGCTGGGGCGCAATGGCGAGGGAGCGCGTCTTTTCGGCGCGGTGCAGCTGGTCGGCTTCGAGAGCGGCCTCGGTGATTTGGTTGATGCCGGAGCGGTGTGAGAGGATGGGGGCAAGAGGTGCGGGTGCGACATCATCGCTGTCCGTTACGACGTTGTCGTCGTCTAGGGTTGTAAAGGAGCCGGGTACCGGTTTGTGTTTGGTCGCGTAGGATCCGTCGAGGATGGCGGCATAGGCCTCTGGGAGCGTAAAGTCGGGCTTCTCTTCGGGATACTGGAGGTAGCGGTTGTTGGTGGCCCAACGGATGATTTGGCCGATGGCGGCATCGCGGATAATGTCGGCCATTTTGTTGTGTATTGGTGAAGGGGGACTTTTTTCCTCGAGAAAAGAATGCTCTTTACACCCCGAGTATGGCCAAAACGATTAACACACTTGAACCTGGAAACCAAAGTCCTCGCACAAGTAGTGTATGTGTCCACAGTAGACGAAGAGTTGATGATGGAGAGTCTATATGTCCACAGTAGAACTAATAGTCGAGATTAGAGAAGAGAAGACTGATCAAGTTGAATATGGGTTGGTTGCCAAAGTAGTTGGATGCAATTCTCTGTTATCATCTATTACGAATCTATTGGCAAGAGGCATGGCCTGCATACTTATACATCAAAGCAACCCCGTCTTGTTTCGGCCGGCAGACGGGGCACGGAGCCATGGAACCTCTGCGAAGGCGATAATTAACAATGGTAGCCCCGATATGTCAGTGAAATCTGATTAATCAAGATGAATTAAAAAAAAAAAAAAAAGCCCCTTTAGTTTCCCAAAGAGGAAATGGCCTTGTGAGCCCCAGAATGGCGTTGGCGCCGTTGGGACGAGCAGCGGAGTTTATTAGTTTAACTGCGGCGCTATGTACGATTCCATCTGAATTCTTATAAATCCAAACCAAAAGAACAGAAAAGGAAGGGGGGGGGGATTAGAAAACTGTAACTAGCCTGAGAAAAAGGATCTTCAGGCAACCGTGAAACAGCCTGCCCAACACACAGAAACAAACCCCCCTTCGCTGGATCTGTCAGGAAGCGGCGGAGATGAACTAGTTAGAAGCAGCACAGAGTCAGGCCAAACAACCGTGCAGACGAATAAATGGATCTTGAGGGGGAACAAGGCTGGATAGTTTAGCGGCGCGGCACATCGGTGCTAATATGTCGGAGATGATATGGATTACCAACCAGCAGTGGAGAGAGAGAGTTGAGTCAAACCATGGGTTGATGTGGGACTTTTGACCGCCAACAAGTAGTTTTTTATTATGGGTTGTTGACAGTAGGTTTCTTCTCATCTTTGGTGTTGGCTATGATGGAATCATGGAGGTTTCAGAGTTGGCAAAACTCGGTATGGGAAAAAAGCTTAATTGTTCGTTGAGATTTACGACCAATGCAAAGCATCGGTAGACCATGGCAACTTGACACGCATGACGCGTTTTAGCTGGTAAATTACAGCCATCAAGGTAGATCAAGCAGCTTGTTAACAACCTATGAACAGATTCTTTTTTCTTTCCTTTTTTTTTTCTAAAAAAAAAAAAAAAAATATTCGCACTTTGCTTTGCCGCCTATGCAGATGTGCTCTCTCTCAATCTGCACCATTGCCTAAAAGTAAGATGCAATGTGACTAATAAAAGGAACATGATTCGCGCCACACCTGACATGAAAAGATGCTTCTAATGGACCTTTGATATCATCAAAGTCGAATGCATGAAAAAGGTCAATGCACACAAATAGAAAAAAGAAATTGGGCAAAATTGAACGGCCTTTGCCCGCAAGGAAACCTCTGGTTACAGAGTTGCAATGGCTTAAAGCCGAAAGTGGTCGGGGTCTCTGCAGGAAACGCCGCCTCTAGCTCAAACAAAGCGACGAATTGGTTATCCCTCTTTGATTTTTGCGACGAGTTATATATCAACCTCATGACGCTTCATTACTTTTTGGCAGAGTTTATGAAAGACCTCAAGGCCAAGTCGGATTTCGGTATACAAAGCAATAATCTTCCTTTACCAGCCACATGCCAAAGACTCTAGAGCAAAACATAAATGTCACTCTATTTTTTCCGTAATAATTAATGTACAGCCCCCAAAGGCGCTCGCTTGCTTTTCAGCGCCCACCTAAGTATTTAGTCAAAAGAGGCAAGTCTATCGGTACAAGGCACCGCTGGTACAGATACAATGATGAGGGAAAAGGGAGGGAGGGAAGGGGGTGAGCGTTGAAAGGCGGGTGTGTGTGTGTGACTGATTGGATTTCTACATCAACAGAAAAGATCAACATTGATCCATGACCGTGTGTGGTGATGGCTGACCAAACCGCTGAGACATGGTCGTCTGCCCTTTTTCTGCGTTTGTCCCTCCCAGCCTGCCGGACACACGCCACGATAGTACATACTCCCCTCCCCCCCTTCCCTTTTTCTTTTTTCTACTCAACTGTCAGCATACACGATCCGTCTCGCAGCGGATGGATAGTGTGAGACATGACACAGCATTTCTTGTGATTGTAAAAGTCCCCCGACCACGTCAATGGTGGGAAAAAAAAAGAAAAGGTAGCTAGCTGATGTTTCCTCGCAAATCTAAATAGTTGGGGGCTTTTTCTTCTCCGCGGGTACGGCGCGGCGCCGGCCGCCCGAGATGCTGTCAGAAATTAGGCGAAAAAAAAAAAAGGTGAGGACAAAAGTACTTTTCTCAATATGGAAAGCGACTTGCTGCAAAAAGAGGACATGTGTAAAAACTCACACATACATTTTGGAGGAGGAGGGGGGGCGTAGGAGAAGACAAGAGACACAGAGAGATAGATAGAGACGCAGGGCAAGGGTAAAAGGGAGGGAGGGATGGGGGTGTGGTCGTGACCTTGGCACATGGCCATGATGATTGTTTTAGTTTCTTTCTTTTTTTTGTTTGCCTTCTTCTTCTTCTTCTTCTTCTTCTTTTTCTTCTTCTCTTCTTCTTCCTTCTCCGGGACTTCTTCTCCCCCTTCGTGTAGGCAGTCCCCCCCCCTGCAACCTGCCGGCTTTTCCGTCTTTTTTCGCCTCAAAGTGCGGCGGTCGCGTGTAAATGGTCATGTTCCAGTTTGATAGCGGCAACAACATGTCGATCCCTCCCCCAGCGACACGAGACGATGTATGATTCTCATCGGCTCCCGCTGGAATAAAAAAGGCAGGACTTTAAATCATCCCTCCCTTCACCTGTAATACTGTCATCTGTTACTTCCGTACTTGTAGGGTCTATCCCGGGCACGAGGCTGAGAAAGGGCAAGAACTGGGAGGGGGGAAAGAGGGCTTGGGCCGGCCGGGCTGGCTTTTCCTTCCCTTCTCTTGACTTGTCGCAGGCGTTACATTGGATGGATCACGGTACCGAGAGAATGGATGAGGGGGGGGACGATGTCCGCTGGAGCAGCTGCCCGTGAGAAGCCCACATTGCATTCCTGCTTGACCTATTTTTCTTCTTTTCTTTCTTTTTATTCTTTCTTTTTTTTCTTCTGACTAGTTTTCTTTGGAGAAACTTCTTCTTGCTTCTTACGTCTACTGCTAGCTGCGCATGACCACTAAATAGGAGTATATACGGAAAAAAAAACTGAACCTTTTTTGAGTGTTGTCATCACTGCGCCCCCCAAGCGTCTGATTTCTTCTCTCTTTTCGAGACAAGATCATGCACTCCAGACTTTTGTTAGGGTTTGCTTTTCTTTTTTTTTTTTGTTTCCGCCCAAAGATGGCCTCGTGTAGCATTTCATGTCCCCTCTTCTCTTCTCATCTGGCATATGCCTCCCCCCCCCCATGCAACGTTGAAGCTGTAACCCACCACCACCACCCAACCACCCAGAACAGTAAAAGCGCAGAATGCGGGCTGAAACAACACAACTCTTTTAGTATAAACGAGCAAAAGAAAAAAAAATTAATCAGTCCTACTCAAGACATTTTTTCGTATTCTTTTGCTCGTGATGGCCGCGAGAATCGAAAGTAGAGGGGGGGGGGAGGAAAGGCAATGACGCACCGTGCCTGCAGGGCGTCCCGTCACCTGTGCCACCTTTTTTAACTCTGACGTTGGCTCCGGGCCGATGGGATCAAGTACGAGGTTGGTGAGTAGGTTGCTTTTCCGATAATGGTCACCTCGTAGCTGGTAGACTCCAAGGTCGTCGCGTCTTTTGCTCCGGCAAGAAATGCATCTCTTGGCGGCGGATTGTCGCCGGATTGGTCTGCACCTTGGTGACGATCCGAACAAGCCTCGTCCGTGTTCCAGGCTGGGGGGAGGGGGGGTATTCCTTGTGCTTGTTCTAGTAGCCCATACGGAGTAGAATGCGCTTTCCGAGTACGACGAGTCTGGATATCAGTCCCAGGTCGTTGTTGTATCGAGAGTGACTAGCGAAAAGGTCAGTGTACTTTGGCTGTCATGTACGAGCTGGATGAGCGTCGGCAGTGACGTATTTGTTCACGATAGGTTCTGTTCCTCTATTATTGTTGACTCAAATCATTCTTCGCTTCGAGTTGTAGTTGCATGTCGCTAGAAATCAAGCAATGTATTGCCATGCCAAGCAACCCGATGTCGCCATTCCATTCTCTAATTATGAAGTAACGTCTTGCCATGATTCTTGCCCCTCGAAACCTCTACTCAGCGCATCATAAAGTCAAAATCTTCATCGTCCGACTCATCATGAAGGCCATCTTCCTCATCATCCAGCGCCATTTCCAGAAACCTGCGAATCCACGCTTGCTGCGCCGGATTGAGCTGCGCATCTAACCGCTCCAACTCTCGCTCCACCACTTCTTGCTCTCGTCCGACCAAGGGAATGAACTGCCGTCTCGCACGACCCTCCCCAGGCAAGTTCCGTGGCCCCCCTCCACGTCCCGGGGCTGCACCGCCCCGTCCTCGACCGCGCGCCGCAGCTCCTCCGCGAGCGGGCCCCCTCTGTCCTCTGTTGTTGTTGTTGCCGCCACCACGGCCGCGGCCACCGCGTCTTCCGTCTTGGCCCGGCGCTACTGCAGCAGCATCTGCGGCATCGTTTCTGGGCACACGCGCTGCTGGGTCATCCATGACTCGCAGAACAAGGGGCGCTTCTCGCGCAACAGCTGGCCCTCGTGGCTGAGGCTGCTGCTCTTCCGGCAGAGGTTCATCATTGGCGCCATTCTCATCAAGAACTGATTCTTCGCCGTCGCTTTCCTCGTCTTCAGGGGGTAGAACCAGCATGTCCTCCTCCACAGGCGCTGGCATCGCCGCGGGGCCCGGCGCTTGGCCTTGTCCGCCGCCGAACCCGAGCCCGACGTCGTTACCATCACCACCCTCCAGCTCCCAGAGCCGCATGTAGCAGGAGGTCACCTTGCCATTGGGCTGCATGTTGTAGTGCTTGTACGGGTTGCTCGGGTCTAGCCACGCTGAGCAGAGGTAGCAAAAGTGCGTGTCGCAGCGCGAGCAGACCATGTGGTTGCAGCCATGCGTCTTTTGTGCCGGGGCAGAGCATGTCGGGCAGGGCGAGGTGTGCAGTTCGAGATATGCCACTGAAGCCTTTTCCTCGTCCGTGAGCTCTTCTTTCGTCTTCTTCCCTGTACAGCGCACGAATTCGCCATGCCAGGACTGAAGACACCTGCTGCAGAAAGCGAAGCTGCAGTCATCGCACACGCACAGTAAGTCGGCCGGGTTGAATTTGGCTTTTGTGGTAGCTTTTCCCTTCTTCTTGGTGCTGTCCTCCACTTCCGTATCTTGGTCTTCTTCGTCATCATCGTCTGACACGTCAACGAGTTCGAGACCCCGAGGCTTTTTGTGCTTTTTGGAGCGGGCGGCGCCGTTGCACCACTGCCGCGGGCAATAGATGGTGTTTCTGTCTGACTCCAGCTCCGTCTTGTACTTGAGCGTGACATATCTCTTGACGAGCTCCTCCGACAGGCCAATCTGAAGCAATTCGCTAGGGCTGATGAACGTCTTTAGCTTCTTGGTGGGACGCCCAGCGGAAGCGGCAGGACTCTTTGAGGCTCGCTCCTTGGCACAGTTGGGTGCCAAGCACCGTACAGTGATAATTTCGCCGCTTTTGATGGCGTCCCCGTAAAAGTCGCATAGACACTGAACGCAGAATATGTGGCCGCAGTCCATCAATTTGTGGCAGCTCGTGCCTTTCTTCGGGTCTGCATATATCGTCAGTGAGAGTTGATAAAATTGGGGCGTCCTTTCGGCTTACCCAAGCATACGCCACACTCGACCGTTTCCCTATCGAAGGCTGCCTTTTTTGCCTTGATATCGTAATCCAGTACAGCGAGCTTGTGCTCCGGGTCGACAGCGAGGGTACCGTCAGTCCTAATGGTGCCAAAGACGTCTTCAGCACCACGCTGGATATGATCAATGTATGTGTATGCGACCATGTCACGCCCCATTTCTTCCCAGAGTCGCGGCGCATCCCTCTCCAGTTGGGCGAGGGTTTCATCGCGCAGCCACTGCGACGTCATTTTCAGCTGAACCTGCGGAGGACACGATTCTGGGTAGCCATCCGGAAGATTGAAGAGTATTGAAATGGGTGGGAGATGCGACACTTGAAGAGAGTCGAGGGGTGGCGGTAGTGCTGCTGCTGCTGCTGCTGCTGCTGCCGCGCCTGGGTAGCCATTCTGCGATGCCGGGTCCTCATCGATGGTGTTTCCAACGGGCGGAAAAGTAACCGTCAAAGGCTCGGCCAGCTCGACAGGAATCTCGAGCTCAAAAGTGAAGGGCGAATCGGCGCCCTCGGGCCGGTGCAGCTCCGGGAAGATGGCCTCGAGCGTTTCCAGCTCTGTGCGACGCACGTCGTCGCTGTCATCGATGGGATCCATGGTAGTATGTGTCGCGCGGCTGCGTCATTATTATGTGTCTCAGTCGTTGGAATCAAAACTGCAGACCAGAAAGATTTTCTTCTTTTTGCTTTTTAAAGTAGGTTCGATCATGTAGACATAACGAATATCGTACGTGGGGTGGCAATGTAGTTGGCGCTAGACGGAGGATTTTGTGTGCAATGTGGCGACGGGTTTTGATGGTGTGGCCCGTGCAGCGCGGAATGAATATCGCGGCGGTTGATGGTAATTATATTCCAAGCATGAATATGGAAGAGGAGAAGAAATTGTTGATGAACGGCTCCTGTTTGGGGTCCTAATGGGGTTGACCTTTGAGGATGGCGGTATGACTCTTCTTGGTTGGTAATGTAGGTAGGTACTTGCTTGGGCTGATGAAGGCGCTACACTTTTTGGCTGGTTTGCCGCTGACTTGCGGCCGGCCGGCCCGCCTGGCCCACGCGTCTTCACCCGCCCACCGACAAACCTCCGCGCTGCTAGCTTCCCATTGCATCACCAGCATCTTCACGCAGCCTTCTGGGAGCAAGAAAGGGGTCGCGGGCGAGTGTTTTGGCTCGGTTCTTTTTTCCTCTCAAAATACTGCGGTGTCAGTAATTTTGGTTTCTTTTTTACTCTTCTTTACAGGTGCAGCATGCAATAAAACTCGACGCCCTCACACTCTATCCTCCACCCATCTGCGCGCATATTGCCTCCCCTTCCGCCACCATGGGCTACGACGAAGCCGCCGCGCCACTGGCGTCTCTCTCCATCACGCACGTTTACTATGTGAGTCCCATCCCCCCCTCCAATCCATCCTGCACGCCCTTCCCCCCCCAGCGCCGTCATTTACTGACCCTTTGTCCGTTTTCACCGCCCTCCGACCCCCAGGACCCCGACGATCGCATCTCGCTTCTCTGCGCCTACCTCGCCCTCCTCCCGCAAGCCCTCGGCATCGTCTACCTCACCCTCATTTTCGCCTCGCGCGAGGCCGAGGTCGCGCTGCTCTTTGCCGGCCAGCTCGCCTGCGAAGCCCTCAACTTTCTCCTCAAACGCCTCATCAAGGAGGAGCGCCCGCGCCGCATACACGGCAAGGGCTACGGCATGCCCTCGTCCCATGCCCAGTTTGTCTTTTTCTGGAGCGTCGCCCTCTCTCTCTTTCTCCTGGTGCGCCACCGACCAACAAACCCCGGCAGGGCGACGACGACGACGACGACGCCAGGCGGCGCTAGGCTCGTCGCGCGCCTCGCCGTCAGCGCCGCGAGCCTCGGCCTGGCCGCTGCCACCGCTTGGAGCCGCGTCTACCTCAACTACCACACCCCGAAGCAGGTCCTCGTCGGCAGCTCCGTCGGCGTGCTGTCGGCCGTCGCCTGGTTCGGCGTTACCGCGGCGCTGCGCAGCTCCGGTCTGCTGGCGTGGGCGCTCGACCTGCCCCTCGTGCGCGCGTTTCGGGTAAGGGACCTCGTCGTGGAGGAGGACCTCAGCGAGGCGGGCTGGCGCCGTTGGGAGGAGAAGAGGTTGGCCAGGAACAGAAACTCGAAAAGCTCAAAGTCTCAATGAGAACAAGATGCATCCGACGATGGAACTCCCTCCTGACACTAAAGGACCATCAAAGGAATTTTGGCATCTCTCGTAAGGTTGCGTCGCTGCTACGCTACTTTGCTCATTCACATAAATATACCCCATGTACAGTAGCAAAATGAATCATGTTTATAGACCTCAGAGCTGAAATAGAACAAAGAAAAATAAGTATAAATCGTCTAATCGTATAGGAAACAGGGGAAAAAAACGCTAGGAAAAGAATAGCAAGGCCACGCCTGTATACAGCCCATGTTCCCGTCTATGCTTAGAAAACAAGATGATACAGTGTAGTACACGTCTCACAGACCTATTTCCCCTGTGCAACTTTCGACTCAAAAGAAAAGAAAGAAAGCCCTTCAAATCCATTCCGAGGGCCGCTTCTCCGTTACCGACCCCGTGCGCTCCCACGGCGACATCCGAGGATCCTTGTCCGACGGGCTCGACATGGTCGCGCTGTTTGCCGGGCCATCGGGACTGTACACCGTCGGGCTGAGCAGCATCTGGCTGTCACGCTCCTTTTGCTTGCGCTCCTTCTTGGCTGGCTGCAGTGGCGCCGGCGGCAGCTGCTTGGCCGGGTCGACCCAGACGGTACTTCCGACGCGCACAGAGCTGCGAGGAGACACGGGTTCCCTCGCCGCCACCACCGCGGTGGAGCGGACGGTCTGAGGGTAGATGGACGAAGTCGGGCGCGGCGTGGGCATGCGCTCTTGCAGGTACGAAAGACCGCCGCCGTCGGCCGTGCGGGGCATGTCGTTGACGTTGGAAAGGCGGAGGCCAATCTGCACCGTAGCAGAGGACCCCATAGACGAGTCCCGCTGGTGGCTCGGCACAAAGCCGGGCATCGGCGGCAGCAGACTGGAAATGTCCCGCCGTATGATGTCAATCTCCATGGCCTCAAGATCCTCGTCATTCACCTCGGCACTTTCGCCACGGGCGAGCGTGGGCGGCGTATAGGTGGCGGCGGGTAGAATCGACAGTGGCTTGGCGTTGAGTGCCGGAGTTTGCTGCTGCTGCGGCGGCGGCGGTTGCTGCTGCGGAAAGACACTGTACGACGCCTTGCGGGCGTGAGACCTGTTTGGCGAACCGGCAGAGTTGACAGATCCCGTCGCGCTCGATGTCTGCGCTAGGCCAATCTGGCTTTCCGCAACCATGCTTTGGCGGTTTGCGCCGCTAGGTGAGTCTGCCTGGTACACGCGCGGGGGTAGAGAGACGGGCTGCTCCATCTGGTTCGTATACGTCTCCGCCATGAGTGATTTGCGAACCTGCCGCCTCCTCGTCTGCTTCTGCTGCTTCTCACGATCCATCTCGAAATAGCCCTTGCGGCCGATGTTACTTCTATGGCAGGTACGCAAGAAAACGTAGAGGCCGCCATTCGTCAGAGCGGTCAAATTGGTGGCCACCATGGCAGCCATGGACAAATTACCGCGCAACTGAGAAACCTCCATGTCGTTGTGGATAGTAAGACTGGCGAAGAATGGTATCACAATGCTCTACTGAAGTGTTAGTGGTCGTTGTATACCAAGGTGAGTGGCAGATGAAGTCTTACGTTTGTAATGGCGCCAATGCACATGTAGTAGACCATTCGTGAGGCTGCAATCCTCTCAATGACGCCGCCTGTCGAGCTTTGATAGAGTCTTATAAAGGTGATGACGCTGCCGAGCAGCAGACTTCCGGATATGATGGTAAAGAGGGCAAAGCATAGAACTCGATACCTTTGCACGAACCAAAATAGTGAGGCGAAGCAAAAGTTGGGCGGCTGCACCACACGGGTGACTACATATGTTGCAATGAGAGAGACGACGACCAGCGCTACGCAGACGGAGATTGTCCACTTGCCAAAGCTGTCAAAGGCCCGTCGTCGGAAGGCGCGCACGGTGGTCTCCATCCCAAAAACAAACTGGATATATGGTACAATGAAAATGGCTATGGGGAGTTAGAAACTGCTTGATTCATGTCGAACTGATAGGCTGAGGCACTTACTGGGCAACATGACTTGTGAAATGGGCAAACAGCCAAGAATCAGCAGTCCTTGCAGGCCCTTTGACTGCTCAACAGCAGTAATGATCCCTTGAATGAATATTCCGATTGCCAAAGTGAATGGGAAGATATTCATGGGACCTATTATTTTATACATTGACGTCCTGTACAAATTGGTCAGTACATTGGCATCTTTTTCGTCGCCGCCGTTCATGATTTCGTACCTCAATTTCATCTTGGGATCAGCCCTCTTGGCAGACCAGTAGCAGTCTCCAAAGATGCCCAGCGCCAAGACGAGTCCTACCACTGCATTGAAGCTCGCGAGAATAATACTCGACTGCCGTACCGTCTTGGAGGTGGCGAATCGTAGCTGGTTGATGACCGCGTTTGTCGAATTGGCTTGGAACTGAAAGCCGGTCCAGTCTGTGGTGAAAGATCCATTACCAATGATTCCCTCTGCAGCTGCCCTGATATCGAATACGTGGAGATTTCTGGCGCCCATATTTTCTTTCTCTTTGAACTTGGCTGGCTGGATTAAAGATTTGCTTGTTTCTCTGCTAGAAATAAGTCGGGTGCGGGAAAGCACACTGGCCTGGCCAGATGTCTATTCGGTATTGGCCGACATCTAGCTTTCGATGACTTTCAGGTGACTTTTCAAGCCAAGCCGTTGATGCTGTTGATGTGCTGTTTGTGCTGTCGTGCCTGTAGTTACTGTTCTTGCTGTTGTTGGATGTTGTTGCACTTTCTAGCTCGTTTGTCGACAAACACGAATGTAGGTAGGAGACGGATTGAATCGCTATTAGTGGGATGTAGGTAGAAGATGAGACTTGGAGAAGAGAGAAACAAACATGCAAAGAAAAAAGAACCTTTTTCAAAACGTGAGGAGAGACACTTCTTGAATCAGGGACCCATGGGGGATCAAGACAGCTCCAGCATAGATGTCAGGTCCACCACGCATAATCGGCATACCAAGCCCTCAGGGTATACACCCTTTCTGGTCCTCTATTGACCCCAAACGGTCGAACAAAGCTTCCTTCGGCATCTAAATCTGCCGGCTCCAACAGGCTTGTACATCTCCCAAACACACCAAGCCAGCCCACCTCGCTGGCTCCCTCACTCCTCGGCGCCACCCTCATCAGAGAAGAACCCGGGGTTCGATTTTCCTTTCTTTTTTCCCGCCACAAAAATGCATGGGCTGTGCATGGCATCCGGTTCTCTTGGCATGCAAGATCCATAAAAGGGTCGGGGCTTTTCTGGGGGAATGAAGAAACGCCACGAGTCACGGAAGGTGGCAGCCAAGGTTGTATCGAGACTCCATCTGCATCAGCATACCACCTGCGGCAAAGCAAGGAGCAGTGCTAGTACAGCTGCAAGACAGCTGCAAGTCAGCCGCGAGTAATTTTAAAATCCCCATGAAAAAGAAAGCATTGGTTCGAACCAATGTTTTTTTGCTTTTCCTTTGTTCTTTTGTGGCTTCCGCTGCCCTGCATTGAAGCCACATGGTGACAGTATACTCGATATAGTATTAATGCCCTTGACACACTCAGTCCACATTTCGGGCCGGGGGTTACCATCGTGCATAAAAGACGGCTTGACATGACAATTTTGGAATATTAAATGGAATTCCAGCGGCAGACTCCGATATTCTCCGCCAGCAGTGGCTGGTGCGATGTAAAGTGGGTGGCGGCAGTGTGAAGCATCGATGCAACACTCTACAGTTTCGGGTGGCGGACCCTAGCGATTCAGTTTGAGCAAGGAGACGGCGACTTGCGTCGACAACTGGATTGGCCAATTCAGCCATCTTCTGGGGCTACCATCTTCCATTTCAAGATTTAGGCAGTCCACTTTGGGAGTTTTCGGGCCGGAAAAAGTGCCGCCTGTCAGACAGCAGCCGGCTATTCGCGTGCTATCACCAGGCAAGCATATAGCATGGCATGCGTGCACAAAAGGGTACGGCTTGAGGAGAGTAAGTCGGCGACTGCCGCTTTCCCGGCTATTGCAGTCCATCGGTCGAGTTCAACAAAATCGATTCGACCAAATCAATCAGTCATTCGTAAATCACAGACAGAATCATGCCATCTCTTGACGGTAGCTGCATACACTGCAACACATTGCAATGCACCCTCGATATGGTTCCTTGCCGTAGGCACCTTGAACCTGCCGCACTATCGTTTCCGCTCGCAACATGTTCGAAGGGGAACCTCCGTGCGCGGGTGCAGAACGATTTAGCAGCGATGAGGCACAGCGGGTATCAGCTAGTGGCCGCTAACTGTCTGGCCGCTAACTGTTTGGCCGCTAACTGGCATGGCGTCGTTTTTATTCTGGGGAAAGATGTTGGAGCTCCTTGCCTGCGCTGTTCTTAAAGAAGACGGAATCGAATTGTCATTATTCGCCATGTTTGAGATGTCCTGCAGAAGCTAGACACTAGAGAAAATCGCCGTATTTTGGCTCGCTTGGTGGGTCAAATCGAGTTTCTAGAAAGGGAGGAAAGCAGCAATGCGACTGCTAGACGTGATTTGGAATGTAGTTTGGGTCAAGGGATACATCCTGCAGATTTTCGTTCTTTTTAAAAACCCTCGACGAGTAATAGAAGTTGTAACAGTTCGCCGTGCGTGAAAGATAGATCGGTGGCAAGGTCGAAGGCTTGGCTCAGAGTCAGTGGCGCGTTTCTTGACAATGCCTTGGTCAATGGTTCAATGCATCAAAGGCGAGAAGCGGCACCAGTTTGCAGGCACGCAGGCACGGCAGGCAGCAAGGCAGGCACAGGGTATTCGTGTCGAGATTCACAAGCCAATCTGGCTTGTTGCATCATGATGAAGTTGCTCCCCAACCAGCGAGGCTGCTGACCTTTCATTTCGATTAGCGTCACTGGGGAACGTACATGGGCAAATTCTACTTTTCTCTGACGCCGTCATGAATGCCTCATAGAAACTGAAAGCGGAGAAGATAGTCTAGTTCTCCGGAGCCAAGTTTCCGGCGGCATCTCGATGGAGTAGTAGAAGTGCTAGAATGAGGTAGCTGACACGTCATGAACAGGCTCGTAGACGAGTAGAAATGCGTGACAACCTTGATTGTGGGTTTTTGTGCCACACTGTGGCACCCCGCCCCGTCACTTCACTGTGGCTTGCGCAACATCAAAAGATGCAATTGTCAAGACGGCAAAAGAGTCGTCGATTCGTCGTCCAAGTATTGGCCAGGATGCCTATATTCTGTGGAAATCGCGTCCTATATTCCTTCGTTGCTGGTAGTCCGCCACCTTTTAGACGGCTGTGCAACCTTGGCCTCCAGGCCGGAAAATGCAGATGACGTCAAGGACTCTGGCACGCCGCCTCCAACTCTTCCGTTTGATGGACAGGAACGGCCGATCACGAGCATCACAAGCAAGAAAGACGGCGCAAACGCCACGTACATACGTAATTACAAGTGAGGGGTATGAACCCTTTGACTTTGTTTGCAAGCCCACTTCCCGTATTCAGTTGTCTATATAAGTCCCATCTCTGCGCCCAGATCTCGCATCTAATTTCTATATCCTCCACACAATCTCTACAAACAAAACAAACCTCAAACTTTTCAAACAATCAAACAATCGCATCACAATGGATTCCATCAAGCAGGGTGTCAACTACGTCTCCGAGCAGGCCCAGAAGGCCACCTCCGGCACCAGCAAGGAAGCTAACAAGGAGGTTGCCAAGGACAGCAACGCCAACACCGGCACTCGGTAAGCACCCTTGGTCTATTAGCACAATGCTATATCCCTAGGTAGCTAACACTCCTTCAGTCTCAATGCCGCCAAGGATGCCGTCGGCGACAAGATCAACGAAAGCGGCCACGATGCCAAGGCCAGTGCTCACAAGCAGCAAATCTAAGCCTACCATTCTACGACAGCCAAGGGATGCTAGGAATGATTGCTCTCGATTGCTATAGAATATGAATACCCTATATTAGTCCGAATAACAAGATCTTTTGGTAAAATGGCCCTTGAATGTCGAGAGTGATTCGTGCAAGTTGTCATGACCACTTCCAAAACCGATAGTTACAGCGGCGCCAAACGAACAAATCAAACAGTCGAAGATTTCTCACTTTATTGATCCTTCTTTGACGCACGAACAGCAAACGCGTGGGAGATGTCACGGTACGAGTACCATATAGCGTACAGCGGAATGACCACCCACAGCATATTGAAGAAGACGAGGTACACCCACATGTACATAAAGTTGCTACCATCCAGATTGATATTGCCGACGAGCCACTCGGGACAAAACGTCATGAAACCTGACTCACAATGTTAGCTTCCATCTTTTTCATCCTCGTTCCATCAGCGTCCCCACGCTGATTGGATCGCCTTACCGCCGTACAGCTCGCACGTAGCCAGCACCACCATCCAGAAGCTCGCCTTGTCGTCCTTCTTGGCAATCAGGTACGCGACGTACAGCGCCACCGGCCCGTCAAAGAAGACGGTCAGCAGCTCGAGGCTGATGACGCCGAGATCCGCGCCGGCCCAGCGCCTGTCCGCGCGGGCATACACCATCCACAGCTGCGCAAACGGGTTGCTGGCGCCGCCCGCCTGCGCGCCGTAAACCCGCGCCGCGCCGTGCCCGAGATAGTTGAACGGCGACGCCGTGAGCCCCGCGGCGGCCGGCGCCGAAGCCTCGACGTACGAGAAGAAGCAGTGGTACAGGAAGCTGCCCTCGAGGATGAAATGGCACAGCGCGTCGGCGAGATGCCACACGAAGAGGAAGCGCAGTGCCGAGGGAGTGTTGCCTCGCGGCGGCAGGAACTGGCGCGACGCCGCGTAGGCGACGCCGACAATGCCGACTGTCGCGGCGAGCGACACGAGCGTCGCGGTGTCGAACAGATCAGGGGGCAGAGCGGGCGAGCTCATTTTGTGTGTGTGTGTGTGTGTGTGTGTGTGGCTTGTATGCAATACAATCCGTTAGATGCAAGTTTGAACCGGCTCGCTGTTGGGCAGAAAGCGATTATAGAAGCTGGGGGTTGGGTCCAGGGGGGGGGAAGGCGCCGAATTGGATCGGCGGGGGTCTGGCATCATGGGTGTGGTTGTACATGCGGCCGCAGACACAAATTGCAGAAGGAAGCCAGCCTCGAATGTGTTGATCGCTGCGTAGCGGGGGCAAGCACACCAGGCAAAACTTAGGTAGACGATATCAATGAATTTTATGCATGTCTCAAGAGCAAATGTCAGGCCACTTTTCGTCGTTTTGGTGCAAAAGAACTAATATGGGCTGAATGGCCCCATACTGAAGATGTGCCCTTTGAGATGGCCGTCGTCAATGTACATATATATACTTGTTCATTATCCAACCCTTATAAGATCCCATATAATACTATCCTCCGGCCCTCGACCACAAGTACAAAAGCGAAACGGCATCCGCAGCCCTTCCGTCTATATGCAAGAAAAAAAAAGAGAAAAAAAGACGCCATTCGAAGGAGCCTCACTGGTCCCAAGTCTTAAATTCCTTTTGCTTCTGCCTCGTGTTCCATCCCAGCTTTCCGCTGATGCTATTCACCCAGTCCTCGCTTCGCCGGCCCTCGGTCTGCACCGACGCAAACGGGTACCGGCTCGCGCTAATCGTCACGTAGTCGCCTGGCTTGAGCTCGATGCGCTCGCGGCCATCAAAGCTGGCCCACGACGATGTCCGCGCGCCGTACGGCACGCCCACGCGCAGCACAATCGTGTCGGGCAGGATAATGGGCCGAAACGAGAGCGTGTGCGCGCAGACCGACGTCACGAGCATCACGGGATTCTCCGGATGGCACAGCGAGCCGCCGGCCGCGAGGTTGTACGCCGTCGAGCCCGTCGGTGTGGACACGCAGATGCCATCGGCCAGGATCGAGGAAAAGTGCTCGTCGTCGCCAAAGAGTTCCGTATACGACATGGCTGTTGGGGGAGGGGGAGGCTAGTTAGCTCATCTGCATCGGTTTGGCATAGATGGCGATACTTACTCGGGTTCGGCCCGCGATCAACGACAACCTCGTTGAGAATCTCAAACGTTCCGTCTGGCCGATGCGTGTGGGCATCTTCTCTCTCCTCGCCAATGAGTTCTTCGACGAGATCTCGCTTCTTGTGCGTCTCGTTCTCGTCTTCTTCCTCACTTGTCGTGCCGCCCTCTCCGATTTTGAGGCCATCCAGTTGCTCGGACGCAGTCTTTGTACGCCGTATGCTGCGCATAACGGTGCTTTCGAATCGCAGCCGCAGACTGACGGTGACACCTTTGGTGAAAGCCGAGGTGAGGGTCGGCGCATACTCGTCAAAATCAAACTTGGTCAGAAATCCCAGGCTGCCTAGCGCAAAGCTGAGCACCGGAGGCACGATGCGCTGAAACAGCCAACTCGCATACAACACGGTCCCGTCACCGCCCAGCGTGATGACGAAATCAAAAACATGTGGCCTAGTACGGCACATGTCTTCATCCCAGAAGCGTAGTCTCTTCTTGACGTCTTCATATGCTTGAGCCCGATCCAGGCTGGAGTCTTCGGCCGCATACTTGTCGCATATATCGTTGATGAGACCGTTCACGTTGAACTTTTTGTTGTCTCGCAGTTTATCCTGAACATACACTACGTATTTGACGTCGCGGTTAAGGCACAGCAGCCAGGATGCCAGCTCTCTCGTGGTAGGTATCAAGTCCTGGTCGTATATCTTGGTCAATAGCATAATGGACTTGACGCGCACACGGATGCGCATACTGCTGATCCGTCTGCTCAGCTCACGCACGCCCCAGGCCATGTCGCTGAGCTGCTTCTTGGTGAGCATGCGCGATGGGGCCTCGCGGTTCTCGGCATTCGTGTTCTCGTGGTGTCGCTGCTGCATGGCGAGGAAGTCCACCTCGGACGCGCTCCGCATCATCTCGCGAGTCCAATCCTGCTGGTCGGGCTGGCCGACCTCACCGCTGTCTAGACTCGTGGGATCGACAATAGCGCGAGAATGGCGCCGCTCGGAGCCGTGCGCGACGGTGGTCGCCAGCGACACGCTATTCGAAATGGAAGCTGGTACAAGCATAGAACCGTCGACCTGGGAGCTGGCGCCTCCCAGCGCGGGATGTGCCCGGTATGACTTGGCTGGCTGGGGTTCGCCGCCATGTCGCTGGCTCTCGAGGTACTGCTGCACCATGCCTTGCCTGCGCTGCGCAGTGACGGAGTTCCAGGTCGGATGTTCGGAGGACACAAGGGAAGATTTTCGTCTATATGGATTCGTGGGATCAAACACAACCTATATTGGTCACAATCTCACGGCATTAGCATCGCAATTCCGTGCACCGCCATGATGCCGACCCGCTCTCCCTCGAGAGATCGGATGCAACGGAAACGTGGCAGACACGAACCTCTACTGCTTTGCACTCCTCATCACTGCCATCGGAGCCATCTTCGAATACCAGGTCATGCTGCTCATCTGTCGTCTTTGGCACTTTGTCCTCGCTCGGGACTTTGTCGGCCTCCATTCTGTTTCTGCGATGATCGGCAAAGGCTTCCGGAAGCTATCGCGCAGTCGCCGAGTATATCTTGTAGCTCGAGTAGTATGGTCGCGCAAGTAAATCTGGTCGCACAGTACCAGCCAGTGCTAGGTGTTTAGCTTGGTAGTCAAAGTGCGCAAAACTATGTTGCCAGACAAAGTTTAAATTATGAAGCCAATGTTCGTCGGAGCTAGAGAGGTCGGGTTCAACCCCACCAAAAAGGTCGGAGCTTGTGATGACGCGGGGCATTGCCGCTGCTTGAGAGGACAGATCAACTGCGGGCGGATGATATATGGCAGTCTAAGGAATTTTTTTGTAGATTTCTCGGCATGATTGTCGCGACTCCCCGACTGGCAAATTGTCGCCTTTACGAGCCCGGGTCTTCTTCTTGGCCGACGCTGGAGCATCCCACGTCAATAGCGCAATTGGGTAGAACGCCAATACGCTCAATTATCCCCCCTCCGATAGCTCCTTCCACTCGTATTCCAGATGGCCGCTGTTTAATCGTGCCCTATCTTCGTGTGTTTGTCCTTCTACCACGCATCGCGTAGCATTCCCGTTGCTCCTATTTGGAGATTGATACAGGGTAAGTCATGTTACCACGTCATAGAGCCTGCATTGATACGGGTCTGCCTGCGAGTATGTGCCTGGGACGGATGAGGAGAAGATTCTATTGCAGGAAATGTTGAAATCGGTAATTTGATGCATGTCTCTATGTGCTGTAATTTCACGGCATGTGCTTTCCTCTAATTGTTGTTGAAGCTGAGGATTTGATGGAGCCGAATTCGGGCTGCTTCTAGTCACCCGTGTCGACGGGTGTCGATGGGTGTCGACGACATCTTTAGCCTCACAACACAGCCAACGACTTCGCAACAGAGACCTGAAGAAGACGACGCTCTGATACCGCTCCGATACCGCGAACATGGACATCGTCATGGTAGGGGCCTGCTACCTGGACACCATTCTCACGCAAGTACCCTTGCCGCCATACGTACGACGGACGCTCTCTGATTACTCCAACGCTAATTCATTGTCTTTGCACCTCAGTGTGCCACACTACCCAGAAGAGGACACAAAGCTGCGAGCCTCTAATCTGGAAATAAGACGCGGTGGAAACTGCGCAAACTCGCTAGAAGTGCTTCAGCAACTGAATGATGTGCGTCCCGCCGACGCCTCCGCTCGCGGCGCCAACAGAGACGGCCCGGATAACGACCCCTCGCGACCGGACGAGATGGCCAAGAACCGCCTTTACCTGCTCGCATGTTTGCCAAAGCAGGACAGTCCAGCGACAAGGCAAGTGATACAGTCGTTTGGCAATGGCACGCCCATTAGCTTCAAGCACTGCCTCTACCGCGCGGACGCGGCCGAGGCGGCGAGCAGCTACATTATCCGGAGCAGCAAGACGGGCAGCCGCACGCTCGTCAACTACAACGCGCTCGAGGAAATGACAGTCGCCGAGTTTGAGGCCGTCGCGCGCGATTTCGAAGCAGAGGGCCAATCTTGGTGGCACTTTGAGGTAAGCGACAACATTCGCTCATATCTGTATTAGCATCATCAAAGGGCGAAATTATTGCCAGCCCCAATGATGTAGACCTGCAATCCTCATGGCAGTGGGAACAGAATCGGCTCATATTCGAGTCATGCAAAATCTAGGGTCGCATACCGGAAACCACACTCGAATGCATTCGGATATTACGCCGCATTCTCCCTGGATCCAAAATCAGCGTCGAAGTCGAGAAGCCGGGGCGACAAGGGCTGCGTGCGCTGGCCGCCGAAGCAGACGTTGTCTTTTACTCGAAAGTCTGGGCAGAGGTATGTTGCGAGGAGAGACGAGCAATTAGACGGCAACGCACCCCCTTTGCAGGACTGCTCATGCTGATTTGGGCTTTGTGAACAACAGGATCGCGGGTATGATTCGGCAATGGACTGTCTCACGGCCGAGCCCGCAGGACAAGCGTGCGTTCCGTGCTCTTCATGTTTTTAAATTCCCCTTGCAACGGCTCCCTGCTATTTGAAAATCTAACCATGTGGCCAATTAATAGATCCCTGTCTGTGTGCCCTTGGGGAGCTGGGGGGGCCTATGCAATGTCTCACTTATTGGGGGACCAGATTCACTGCCCTGTCGAGCAACAGCCTGACGAAATTACCGTCGTAGAGTATGTCTCTCTTTTCGTTTCTTCCCGTTTTGCCTTGCCCCCCACCGATTTCCGGATATGTCTGTCATGAGAAATTGGAAGAAATTTAGAAGGGGACTACGAGAATGAGACAAGGAAACTAACGTGGACCGACAAAATAACTAGCTCCGTGGGAGCGGGAGACACATTTATTGCCGGAATGCTCTACGGCCTCACTACAGGTGGTTACGAGAATACGCCCTGGGATGCGCGTCGCTGCGTGCGCTTCGCTGTCGACTTGGCTACGCTCAAAGTTCAGCGCGAAGGCTTCGCCGGGTTGGGCCACGACGTGATACAAACCTGGAAGCGCCGCCCTGTGACGACGGCGTGATTTCGGGGGGCGTAGCCGTACATACCCAGCAGAAGCAAAACAAAACACACCCCGTGCCATCACACACAGCATGGATGGTTCTACAATACATGCACAACTGTCCGATACCCGACTGCTGGTTAGCGAACTGCGCGCCCATTCTGGTTTGTGCTGATGCGTCTCATATTCTCCACCGCACCTCTTCATCTCAGGAGGTGTCGAGATATGAGGATGGCTGGTGGGTGTCCTTTGATAAATACGGAAAGAAACAGCCGAAAAGTCTCTTTTTGCGCAGGCCCAAAATCCGAGACACTCGAGTCGCGATCCCGTTATTAGACAGTATTGATGGAATTGGAGCTTGTGCGCTTGTGAAGCTCGAGGGCGGTGAAACAACCAAGGAGTTTTGAAGCACTAATAAAATAAGTTAAAAGCAAAAAGTTCTTGTTCGATACGGTGCAGTGTGAGTGGCAGCCATTGTGGGCTTGGCTTCAACTCGATGACTCACTGATCTCAGTGTCAGGTAGGCAGGAATAACCTAGTATCAGTATGCTTGCATGCCAGTCGCCATGTATGTTTGAGCGCCACATGCTAACCAAGTACCCCGAGTTTTCTGAGCCGGCGGCTCGCTGTTGACCATGTTCTTCTGAATTTGATGCAAAAGACCGAAGCCCTGCGACCATGCGGCTTACACTACAAAAGAGCTGGCCCGTTTTGCTAGTGGTGGTGGTGCGACGCGACGAGAAACAAAAAAAAAAAAAAACACCATCTGTGCTTCCCGACCAGAAGAAATTCGCATCTTGCTTTTTGTCACGACTGTGGTGGTAGCGAGGTTGTGCCTGCAAGGGCCGCAGCAAAAGCTGTTTGGCTGTGGTGCTCTCGCTTCTTGTCACCTGAACGTGGCGTCGCGACAAAGCAAAATTGGGCAAAACGGGCGGCAACAGATGGCTGCACATGCAAATGAGAGAGAGAGAAAAAAGTGACATGTCAATCATGTACAGTGCCTACCGAACAGCAAAATAAGGCGATTTGATTTGCTCACAATCACTCGGGCTACCTCGAATGCACTGCAGCCAGAGCTGAGTTGCAGCAGCCTGAAAACATGGCCGACATGGTAAATAACGGCTTGGTGACTTAATAACCAGGTGTCAGCGAAACGCTTTCTGGGCCTTCTCGAATAGGTGTGGTTCCGCGGATATTACCTTCCCACCAGGCCCAAGGAAATCGGGTTAGCTGCAGAGAAAAGGGAGGTTGTCTTCCGCCTCGATTATAACGGCTTGCCGGGCGGGAACCGCGCGATCTAGCACCAGTATATGTGCGCGGAGAAAGGGAGCGTTAGCATAAATTGTCCTGCATCTCGGTACAACCAAGGCGCCAAACTGGTTGCATGGCGGCCCCCAATTCAATGACGAGAGGGGGTCTGCTGTCGGCTCGTTGAATATAGAAACACTCAAACACTCCCACCTCGAACAGATTTGCGGCCAAACCTCGACCCGGTGTCTCACCTCGTCCCTTCTATTGAGGTGCTTACACAGGCGAGTGGCGAGAAGAGCTGCGGCGGCAGCAGCAGCAGCAGCAGAGTTGCGAACTTGCGACCCTGTCACCTGTCCCCTGGCGCGATGCTTCAAGTCCCAAATTAAAACCCTTTTGAGGCTGTCCCGTTCTTAGGCATGCTTTGTTATGCCCGTGTCTTCTGGATCGTCGCGTAGAGGGGCGTGTGCTGTTTCTCGCTAGTTTCCTCCCAACATTGCGCCGCCTGCAGCTCAATCAAGGCGGGCAAAAGCACCTCATTGCTTTGTGGTGCCTGGCGCTGATCAGTGTGAGAATATGGCCCGGCAGGATCCTGTGCCGTCTGGCGAATACGGAGGACGTGCACACTTTATCGCCCGCATGAGCACTGTTCCCCTGCGACGGTTGTTGGCCCTTCAATTGTGCAAGGTAAATGACGGTGACGAGTCCGGTGGTGCATATTTGCCAACTATCCCACACACCCACTGAGTTGAAATGACAGAGCTGGGCAAACTGGGCTGCCTGCGCTCGCCAAGGACAATGTCCAGCAACCAAGCTTGAAATTGTTACATAGGCCTGGCCGATCCATCATGCGCCCCAGTAAGGGGAGGGAGGCAAGATGCGGAATAATGAGTAGCATTCCTCGTCAGGTGTAACGATGCTGTTGGCGATTCACATTACGTCGGGTGCCTTTCTTATATCAGTGTGGGTAATAAAGATGCTACAAGGATGGTCTGCTGCAAGTCCCTCACCATGGGACTGGCGCTGAGAAAGAGGGATTATTAGCATCAGCACGCTCTCGATATATGTAGCCTCCACGCTGTACGGATAGTTTCGAGCATCCCCAGTGAGTTTGGTTGCAAAGAACATTTCGCATATGAGCACTGGCAATCTGCGCCCGTGATAAGAGGAAGGGTTGAGGGAGAGGTTGCCGCACCCAGACGGTCGACGCAGGTGCTTTGAAGTTAGCATCGCTGTTCAAGTCGCCCGGTCACTTAGGTTCCGGTGATGCCGTCCCTGCCGCAAGATTTCTCTCCATCGAAGCGGGATGCCAATGACAGTATTACATTGCGTAACGGCAAGAGTTCGAGGACAGGGCCCCTCCTCCAGGGAATGTAGGTTTTTTTTTAACAGCTGCGCTGGGACGAGCGAAAAAGACGTGTCAGGGAGGGCCACACCCAGCTACGAAATTGTTAGCATGGACAGGGTTGGTTTGGGCGAGAGTTCAGCCTCAGCTTCTAAGTTAGCAGACGGTGAGCAGCGGCATTAGAAACTCAACTAGCGCTCTTTTCCGTGGGACCAAGGAGAAAATTTCCAACTGTCAGCCGATGGCCAGACGAGACCCGGACGGGGGCGAGCAAGATGGAGAACCTGACGGAGGTGCCATCGGAGGAGCCGCTACCGCTCATGTGGACCCTGTACCGACGGGGGATCGTCCGTGACCCGGACATGGCTGGCGCAGTGGGAACGCATGGGTAGGCGTAGGCTCCTGGTCGTCATAACTTATTCTCAACTGGGCAGGTCCCTGAAGGAGAACAGAAGGGTGGTGTCGAACAAGAGGCATGATGTGGGCTCCGTCAAGATGCAACGCAGTGAGCATCTGCGCATATAGATTTAGTCTCTGTTTTCTTCTTTGCGCAGCTCCTGCAGCGTCTGGGAGGCTTTTGCTCTGAATTGCCGTGCCATCGTCAGCTGGGAACCAGAGGGATCGTATTGGTACCAGTCATCACCGGTGGCCGCCGACAACATGAAGCACAGCTGGCAAACGACGGATGAGAAGGCGGCTCTGGTGTTGCTGCAGCCATGTAGTACTGTGGCGGCGTGAACTTTGCTTGTTAGGGCGAGCCATGCAACTCGGCTGTGCAAAGAATGCGGGTGACGAAATAAGGCGCCCATGGGGCTTTGAGTTTCCTACCGAGACTCATGGGTTTCGGCTGTCAAGCATGCATCCAACACCGCGGTAAGAATACCTTGCTTGGCCTCTGCTGTTGGTGGCAGAACGCACGGTATTGCGCTTCCGGTTGCCAGGTATGGCCACCATGAGCATGACGGCAGTTTCCCGAATCACTGAGGCGCGTCACAATATACCAGGCTTTACTTCAGCCTTGGCACTATGGGCAAGCCACGCTGCTAACCATCATTGATGCCTTCACCCCCTGCCGGTTTCGGTACGCATGCTGAGCAGATCTATCGAGGGTCAGGTGGCTCCTGACCAAGAGAGAAACTTAGCTTATTAGCTAGCATGCAATACTGTAATGCCAACAGAGTGCATGACGAGTCACGAAGCTAATTAGTTTTACCGTACGGGAGCAGCGGAACGTCGAGATTTTTTTTTTAGCCGAGTCGGGGTAGAAGGGGGCGTGTGGGGGCAGGGCGTGTCAGTAAAAATACAAGGCGAGCCCAGGAGGCCGGGATTACTACCAAGTAGTATGGGCATGGGGCTGCTATCACACTCCCAGGCTTGTGGTGCTTAGTGGCGTCGAAAGCCGCTGTGAGCCCGTCTCTGGCCTAGGCGTAGGAAAAGAGATTGAGAAAAAAGTGAGCCGCCTCCGTGTGGCAGCATTTGGGCGACTTGACCACGGTGAGCGGCCCAACCAAAAGAAAAACGAGGACTGAAACGTACAAAAAGACATGCTACCCGAGAGGGCAGCCGAGAGGGAGCAGGTGGATGGATGGTCTCACTGCGTCCCGTGGTGACGAGATGTGTTGGAGGGCCTTGGGCCATCCATATCTCGTTACGCATCAGACAGGATCTCACTCCACTCGCCGTCAATAATAACGCCGAAGAAAAAAGAACAATAGCTGGCGAGCCATGAAACCTTACCTGTATATTGGCAACAGGTCTGGGGACTCTGGCTGCCAAGCACTGTTCCCTGACAGACGGATAGAGGTTGGCTAGAGTTAGCCCCAGTGTGTAACGTTATGCAAATGTCACTGCTGGCGCGTTGTCAATAGAACGTACCAATAGCCGAGAAGATGCGCGTGTGTAAATAGATTCTACACAACGAAAAGAGAGCACAGGCGATGTTGTTGCCTCCTCGTAGGCCTTGCCTTTGCGGCGCGCCACAGAATGAGCCCACGTCGTACATCTATTGCTGGTTGAATGCCAGTGCGAGGCTTGCCTCCACACTCGCGGGATTATCTAGGCAGCCCGCAAGGGGACCTACTGGCACATCACAACAATTGCTCAGTCTCCATCATGTCCACCCGTTGCTGCAGAACGGTGGTTGTGTATATTTAGGCCACTCCCACACGTTTTCGCACGACCAGGGGTTTGTCGTAGGATGGGGGCGTGCCAGCGGCTACAAGCATCGAGTAGCTGCTCAACTCAGTATTGTTCTGGCCAAAAGATGGCGGAGTGGAGCCAGGGAGGGAATAAAGGAAAATAAAGAGCAGGGTCAATCGTCAAAGAAACGGGAAGCAAGTCACCTTTCCAAACCTTTCCAAATGGAGGCACACATACCAGTACGGTACGGCGTGCAGGGCCGCAGATGCGGAAAGAGCATCGCCGTTGTTTGCATCTTGACTTGGTTCTGACTCAGTATACGCACCGGTACCACGGGCCTAACTGTCCCAAACAGTTACCTTTTTTAGCTTTGGTAAAGTTGCGAGGTCCTTGGTATTACAGGGTGTTAGCTTCATTTCGTGAGAGCAGAAAAGACATGCGCCCCAAACAGAATAGAGAAGCCTTACAAGGGGACAAGTCTTGTTTTCTTTGCCTTACAAGGGGACAAGTCTTGTTTTCTTTGCCCAGCCCCCGTTTGGCTCGGGCACTCACATGCATGCTGCCTGCTCACGGGGCAGTCCAAACTTAGATATGGAACACGTTCATCTCGATTTGTGTTGCAGTTGCAGCACCGAATTTGCACGTCCGTCAGCCACGAGGCGCACTTCCGCAACCGTAATGACATGGTCTCCCTGGGTTTGCGCATTCATGGCAGAGCACAACGGCATTGCCGTTTTTATGGTCCTGCCTGTGTCATGGCACGGGGCAGGCGTGAGGTTGCCGTGTCCGCAGCGCCGCCAAGCACGCGAAGTGCCCATCATTGTGCAGCGATGGCCCCAAAGCTAAAACGGGATGCCGACCGACAGTCTTTTGGCAGAAGCTCCTGTAACTGGCTAGGTCCGGCCATGGCTGCTTACCAGAACTTTGGAGTTGTTTGAGCCCCTCAGTAAGGAGTAGCGTGTCCAATATTGCAGGGCACGGCTTTCGGTGTCCCATGGGTCAGGCTACGGCGTGGCCTCGTATGGCATGAGTTGGATGGCTCTCGTTCGTCTCATTTGTTGGCGACTGCATGCTGGGAAGGGACGCACACACACATTCCGTGCCCACCGCAGAACCACGCCTTCCAAAGGGCGCATAATGAGCGGCGAAATAGTGACTTCGTAAGTGACGAGCAGGGGCCTGGTCGAGAAGCTTTGCAGAGAGCGCAGCCCACCAAAGCCAGCCATATTTTGCGTCGCCCCGCTGGAGACAGAGCAGGACGAGTTGACGGTGGGCTTTTCGCGGTGGCGGAGTCTAGAGGCTAGCGTCGCTTGAGCAATTCGAACAGTCAAGTTCTAGTTATTGCAACGAGACACGAGTTATTAACGAGTTGTGAGTGGTATTCGTCGTGCTGAACTGAACCATCCACCTCCACCTCCACCTCTGACCGCCCCTGCCTTTCGCCCCTCCTTTTCGTCAGTATGGAGGATTTGCTGTAGGTAACTCTGGATCGCCGAAACCTGCCATTTTCCGTCCGTTTGCTCGACCGGGGATGCTACAGAGCGCACTTGGTGTCCGTCACGAGGAGTGACCACAGCGCCACCTACCGAACGCAGCATCACAATCCGGGGAGGGAGTGCGCCGGGGTGTAGGCATCATCGCGGACTGACCCGACTTGCATTGCGCGCCGTTTGGAGGGCGTGATGTGCTTCTGTCGTGGGAGGGCCGTCGCAAGACGCCTTGATGTCGGCTATTGTCAGCTCCCGTGAAGGAATCCAATGTTGAAGGGCTCCAATGTTTCGAAGTGAGGGTCCGCCTGACATATTTAACTATTACCACTGTAATCTGATTCAAGGCGCCGTAGCACAAATCGGTTTGAGCGCCTAGGATGGGTTCGAGAGAAAGGGAAATGTTGAGACCAGCGGGTGGTGACACGGGCTAACGTCGCCACCAACCTATATCACGGCTAACATATCTTCACGAGCTCCTTGCCTGTCGGACATATTATTATTTTCTAGACAGAGCTCTCTGTAGCGCTGTGTGCTCGGATGGATGAAACCAGACGAGTGACAAGCCACATGTGCTGCACTCGAGGCGAATGGGACTTGATGGAGTAACAATTGCCGTAGGTTGAGCGTTGATATGCAGTTTGGTGATGCAACTCGTGTGTTGGTGTTGAAAGCTTGGACGCAGTGCTGTGAAGCATGCAACAAACGAGAAATGAGTAGGTACTAATCCGTACTGGTAGATGTGAAGGTGCTGTGCAGGGATTTTCACGCCGCGTTGTTCCGCCGCGGCGGGGCTCCGCTTCCGCTGGAAGAGGGGATCTGGTTGGCTGGCCGTCGCCGCGGGCTGAAAGTGCAAACGCGTCACGTTGGGAAAAAATCAAGAAGAGGAAAATAAATTAAATCTAGCCACTAATAATAACGGAGGAAACCTTGCACGAATAATTAGTTATCTTCTAGTATAGGAATAAAGTTCCAATATGGTAAAAGATGGGCAGCAGAGTCTAGCATGCTGGTGGTGGTAGGTGGATTTAGCATGTTCTAGCTGTGGGTGGTGGGCGCTGTAATGCTGCAGCGTGCCCTGTAGGTAGGTACCACCACTCAAAGCAGGGCGAGACCGAGACCGTCAAAGAGTTCGCCAGAAGCAGCACACCATCGTGTGGGTGTGCCTTTGCGGTCAGGCAGCAGGCAAAGTAATACCGAGCTGTTCATGCTGTGATTTGGCTGTGACAGCGTGTTGCTACCAGTAATCGCCATTGTCTTGGAGAGCGAGGAAATGCCGAAGCCCTGAGCTCGACTGCCTGAAGCCCAAAGGCACAGCTGGACACGGGCTGCGGTAGGCGGTGGATGCGTGGAGCCAACTGGACGCAACGCCGCCAAGCACTTGACAGCCGGCAATACCTCGCTAATAAAGGGACCTCTTACAAGGAGGAGAAGGTTGTACTTACCTACTCAGGTAGTTGCAAACTTGAGCAAAGCGTGCCACCTGCAAACTAGCCGCTTCTTCAAAGCTCAGCCGCCCTGGTCTGGAATCGCCTGTAGTTGAGAAAGAGATGGCGAATAGTGCACACACTCTCGGACACGTAAGCCATCCAGCATCCTCATGACTGATCCCGACATGATCATGTTTGACGCCCGTCGTGCGCATGCAGCAACACTGCAGGCAGAGCAAAACTCTGCTCGTGTCGCCACACTGTGGAACGGACATTGCCAACATTGCGTGAGTCTTGCACTTGATGCTTCTCCATAATATTGAACTAGACCTCAGATATCGCTTTGCTCATTGCACCGCATCACCGTCGTTCGTCCCTACGTGCTTAGTCCTGTCAGCGTCGGTCAGAACAAGCGAGAACCCTCAGCCCAAGAGCACAGTTGCACGGAGCAAATCTCACGAGTGGCAGTGGCGACGTTGATGAGATCGGCTTCATTTTACAACCCTCAACTGACATGCCGCTTGCCCTTATTTTGCTACGTCAACGCCCAGCACGCCCTCCTAGGTGAAAATCTAGGCTGTGGGGAGCCATGTCTTTTCAAGGGTGCGACTAGTCAAGCCCGGTGAATGGGCGAGCAACCGGCGGGTTCAATCAACCTCAAGCCGAAAAGAAGAGCAAGAGGGAAAAAGTGATGTGCATACTGGTACCTCCGAACAACGCATACGAATAGACATCATACATGTCGGTGGCCCTGCGACAATGGCCGTACCCCTCTCCACATCATCCGCTCCCAGTCCAAGACAGGCATTGATGGAGCTGGAAACTCCCCACTCACAAGCCTTGTTGCGTTTGAATCCCAAGAAACTTCGACGAGGTCTGGGCTCACGCCCACCGACATCCACGCCACCCTCCAGATTAGGCCCTCTTGCCTCCTGTCCGCAGCATGCGAATGGCTGATGTACCGTCTGCGTCACCACTAAGTCGACACCACAGCGTGTCCCCAGCAACACCCTTCCGTATCCCTTCCATCAGCCCATCGGGCAAGAGCATATTTACATTTTATTTTATCTTACTCCTTTCCGTCATTGCCCCAGCTGCCTCTGGCGGTTCAAGCGGGGTCGGTTTGGCTGGTGCTGGGTTGTCCTACCCGTACCAGTAGTTTTTTTTTTTAACCAAGCTACTGGACTTGGTTCTTGCCGCTAACTCGCTCGCTACTGAAACAGCAATATTCTGTTGTCATTGATTGTCGGACGTGTCCCGTCCGCATCGCAAACTGTGTGCAGGCCACGGTTGACAAAAACGCAGATCAGTCACAGGCGCTCGCTCGTCTCTGGCATTCCCGACATCCACAGCAAACATTAATCAAGAGCCGTGTTTACTGGCTGTGGCAGCCAGCCCGTCATGACCACCCCAACTCCTACTCTAGAGTTCAAGATCGATATCCGTACTCCGTACTTGACGGGCATTCGCCAGGAAAGCGGAACTAGCAGGTGGTTGGAGCGTCACGATAAAATTTCTGGTGATGAGAGAGGAGCATTCTTGACAGCATGTCCATGTGCATGTCCATGGTCCCATGCGGGACTGAGTCGCACAGCGCAAATGCACCGTCAAGACGGAGCACGATGCCGCTTGGAGCCTGCGCGGCTGTGTTACCGTCCTGATGCAAAGTCAGCTAAAAACGAAGTAAAAAAGTGATGAAAGCTCCACAAGGTCGCCCACACTTTTTGACGACACGCCATCGACATGGCTGGGACTCGGCTGGCGCTGCACTATTGTTGCCCCCCCCGCCAGCCAGGTTGCTAGGGTGCTGGGCTAGGGTATTGGCGCCGCTCAGATGGAAGCTAGGTATGTCTTCTCCATCCCTTCTGCTCTTCTGCTGGCTGTGATCCATCAAACAGGTCTTTGCACCTGGAATCCATCTGATGAGACACCCCTTGCGCCTGCCCCGTATGGAACCACACCTCTTTTTCATCATCTTTTTCATCAGAGCCCACATCCAGCCATACTAGGCAGGCATGGACACCAATCCTTGGCCTTTTGGGAGGGGCGGCTCGGAAGACCTGCCCACTACATGCGATACAAGCTGGAGCAGAAACGTTGAGCCACCAAAATGATAGCAAAGGGCGAGAGCCCGAGCCCAGGATGCTGAGGCAAATCTAAAAAACAAACGACCCTGCCGTGCAAGTATATTCAGTATGCGAATAGCACGCTTAACCAGCAACGCGTCGTCGTGCCCAGCATTACTGGTATCGTACGAAGCACCCCTGCAGCGACTCAAGGACTCGGCGTCTTTCCCCAGGCGTCACCCACACGTTTGGCGACCCCAAGGATGCCTGCCTGCCTGCATGCATCCATCACAGCGCCGGCCAACCGCCAAGCTTGCTCCAGGCACAGAAAGCCCACCAACCCTGCATGGTCGGCGCAGCGTGTGCTGTGTGTGTGCCTCTTGTGCGAGAGTGTCCAGAGACTTCGAGAGTGCGTGTGTGCTGCGGCGATGTTAGTTAAGCCATCAAGCCCGCTCGACAAAGGCAAAAAGCGAGATCCCTGTTCGTGGTTGCAAGGGCTGGTGGCTGCTATCCGGCCCACATCAAGATCCGAAGGCCTGAATTGGGGCGTGTGCGTTTTGTGTGTCTTCAAATTGGATCTGGCGTTGCACTAGTTCAACCTAGCCATTCTATAACCTACCGCCGGGCTTTGATCGACCTCTTTCCTGTTTGAACGCCATTACCCAACTCCTGCCCCTGCCTGTGGTCCCGCACGACACTCCCCATGGAACTAATAAACGCCCCTTTCGATTTCGCCCTATTTGCTCCTTGTCGTGGCCATGAACTTGCAACCATACTTAATCCACGCCGGATCCATTCCTCCTCAGACTTGGATCTTGGAATTTTCTCATCGACCAAAGTCTTTTTCATCCTTCGACAATCATTCTCCTGAAATACGCAGTTGCTACGAACAAAGAGCCCGTTCCTGCGTGCTTGAAGCAGCTCTCACACACTATTCGACAATCTTATACATACACCCCACCATCAACCACGAATAACACCAACACTGAGGGCAAGATGATGCAGCATCCTGCTCATGGGATGCCCGCGCACACTGCCGTAGGCTATCCTCAACAAATGTACTATGATGATTTCTCCACGGGCCAAGCAATAGGCCGTCGACTTTCACGAGGATCCGCGGGACAACGAACAGGCACAGCTATGCGAGTCGTGAAGCCTGCCAGCGCCAACAACAGCCCTAGATCCGCCATGATGGCTGCCAGGAGGAGAACCATGATGACTGACGGCAGCAACAGTCGCCGCCAGAAGCAAGTCCTTGTGTATCTCAACACCGCCCAGAACCTGGGACCCCAAAGCCAAGAGACCTTTACCAATCAGGGACGACCACTGAGCTGGCATCCGTCTTCGCATCTCCTCCCTGCTCAAACCAACTTTCAACACACACCCGGCACCAACCCTCTCTCCACGCCAAACATGTATGCCGACTATCAAGACATGTACTTTGGCGTCGGCTCTCATTATTCTCCCATGGTTGAGTCGTATTCGACAAACACGTCTCCAGCTTCCACCTTTTCGCCACTTCCGGCCGCCTTTCCTCCCCTGGAGAATGACCAGTACTTTGGTGCAGACGGTTGGGGGATGACACAGAAGCCTGGCACGATCTACACACCGACTGAGGAGGGCCAGATAATTTCCAATTCCCTTCCTTCGAGCATGGAATCTGGCCATATGCAGCCCAATAACAGCGTCGATTGGAACAACTTTATCATGCATGGCTTCAACAGAACTTCGCCGCCCACACCAGAAGTCTTTCTGCAACCGCCACAACAGCAGCAAATGTCTGTACTGGAGCGGACAGAATCTCTTCATCAGGTAGAACCCGAAGAGGAGGACGAGGGTGAAATTTTGGTTGGCATGGGTCTGTATGATACGCCTGACAAGCGTCAGGAGGATCCGCAGCTCAACAACTATCGCTCGACTGTGACGTCTCTGCTGGGCTCTACTTTTTACCACACCGAGCCTATTGGCAAAGGCTTGAAACTCGAAGAGACGTGGGAGCCTCCTCCTCCCAAGCCGGATGACGAAGACGAGGATGAAGACGAGGGGAAAGACGCCGAAGGCGAAGAGGAAGCTGCCGGCGCTGCTTGAATTGAAGGGGACGCCAGCTTTACATTCTCACCTGTTTACATTTTACACATACTCCTGTTTTGGGACATTGCCAGGGGCAAATAATTTTGGGATACCAAGCGTTGATTTTGGGAAATATCATGAACGCACAGTACAGCATAGAAGGGACCTGGGACAAACGCATAGCATATCATGGGATTGGCCACGGAGTTATTGTACTGAGGGCGAAATAGCCACAGAGCTTTTAATTGTACTGTTTTTCAATGATTTATGGTTAATTTGGCAGATGCCAGAATTTCAACTATTGGCGATGGCGACCACAGGTATATGCTTTTCACAAGTCATCCTTAATACCTGACGCGTGTATGCTAGTTCCCCTACATGCGAGACTAGCCATTCGCTGCGGTTGTTGGTAGGGAGGAGCCAATTGCGGCAGACTGCAATTGCAAGATTGGCCAGTTCCGCACTGGTTCATAAAACAGAGAGTTTCTCGGAGAAAGGGAGGCAAAAATAGCGTGGAGGAGGGCGTGCGTGCAAGACATTTCTGGCGCTCGCATTTCAACACACCCCCTTAAGCAACCCCCACCCCCTTCTCAGCATCCGTACTCCGTACTCTGTGCTACCTACTCAGAGACGTTGTACTCCGTACTGGTTGGTATCCGTACAAGGCTGTCACTAATAAGTTGTGCTACTTTCACACGCGCAAGACAGCGTTTTGCTGCAACGCAGCACAAGAGGAAGAAATGGAATGGCAGAAGCAGAAGAAGAAGCATATGCTTGTGCACACGTTTTGATACGAATGTTTTTGGTTTCGGTTTCTGTTTGGTCAAGTCCCTGTTTAAAAAATAGCAAGATCCTTTCTCACATGGGTCCCGCCCGGGGTCATCATTGATGGATGCAAGAGAGGGGGGGGTGGGGGGGTAGCCAAGAGGGCCGGATGCTGATGACTGACGGTTATGGCCCCCCCTTGCAGAAAGCAAGAAGCCAGGCACGCAGTACGGATACTGTTGCCTGGCCTAACTAGGTTATACCACTCTTTCAATAATGAACAAGTGAGAGAATTTGCATCTCCGTATATGCTTTCCCCCATGTCAGCGTCAATAAAAGAAAAGGAAAAAAAGAACAACTGGGTACTAATGTTTGAGCAAGTGCGCAGGGCTGCGTAGGTCTTTGGCGAAATGCGCACGCCCATCCATACAGGGGCGAAAAACCCCCAGACCTCAAAACCAGCCCTGTGACAAGGGAAACACTTCTGCACCTCGGCCTTTGCTTTTTCTCCCCTTGCGCGAAAGTGATTGGGTAGGGCAAAGACTTTTGTGTCTTGTGTTTGCTGCGGAAGGAACAAGGCGGCTGCGAAAGGCATGTATCTGCATTTGCCACTTTTTGCGAAACCCCCGGTATTCATTCAGAGAACCGAACTTGGGTCTTTTTGTGACGGTGACTACTGGTTAGAGGGCCCCTTTAAACGAGATGGACAAGGTTGCACGAAACTTGATGACGTTGCTGAACAATCGCACAGGTTTTGGCCCCTCCTCGAGACGCCCTCCTCGAGGCTTTTGATTTTTTATTAGAAATTCATTTTTTCCTTCTGCCGAGTATCCAAAACATGGCATTAAAATACTTAGCCACGCCGTGGGAAAGCGGTCCAAGTTGTGCAACAAGTCACAAGTTACGAGGCAGGCTGCACACCAAAGGGCTTCTGTTTTCGTGTGACGGCCAACCCTGCCTTTTCTTTGGAGGCTGATCTGCTGCAGCTCCTGCGCAATCAATGGCGGCGAAAACAAGTGACTGTTTGGGCTGTATAAGTACAACCGCCTGCAGGGAGAGGAATAGAGAGAAAGCGCATGTGAGCAACGTGATTGACGCAACATCAGAGTATGTATACCTATTTATACAGTCAGTCGTACGCGCGGTGACATGCATGCCTGGCTGTCTTTGCGCCCGACCCTCCGTTCCCTCCACCCGCCGTGGACAGGTAAATAGGCAGGCACAATCCGAAAGAGCTTGAATGAACAAAGACGGCATGCCGCGCCGCCGCTCGGCAAAAAGCGCACGCCCCTCCCCCTCCAATCCCCGCAAATGCAGGCTGTTTTCTCTTGTAGATTGTGGTTGCAGAGTTGACGGAGAGGGGGGCAAGGGGTGGACAAAAAACATGGCGGGTATACACTGATTTTCGCCCACGATTAGCGGTGGCTGTAGGTAGACTACCGCCATGTTTTTTGTCCACCGAGTGGGGGGGTCCATTAATAGTACACCGGTGCCTTGTCCCACAGGCCCTCTTTGCGGTACGTATTATTTAAATATTGTGTTGTGAAAAAAAAAAAAAGTAGTTAATGCACACTGCCGCTGCAGTGTGAGTGGTATTGGAAATGGATGAACGAGGCAAGTGATTTGCTACTGCAGCAGAAGCAAGAAGAGACTCTGACAGTGGAAATGGAATGGGTTACACATGGCTGCTCTGCGCGACACGCGGCATATGCCGTGTGTGGGTGTTGAGCCGAAAAGCATAAAAAAAAAAGAAAATAGTAAGGATAGGGAAAAAAAAAAAGAAATATTGCCGTTGCGAGTCATTGCAGCCGATTTTGAGACCAGTACAACAAGTAAAGTCATCTATTGTAAATAATTGACGAGAGGAAACCCTTCACGGGCATGGCGATGAGCAAAGAGGGCTTTGCCTCGGTCGTTGCCCGTCTGCCGTAATCAGACGATTTGATCATGACAAAATCCAGCAAGAAAACGGAGTCCTGACGCCACGGAAAAGCTAGGTTGGAAAATTGTCATTCGCATGGCTTTTTAGCCCGCCCAAAACAAGGCGATTACGAAGTGCTTGTCGAGTGGAGTTTGCAAAACGACCTGCCGTGATAATTAGACAAGAAGGCTACTTTCCCTGCAAACGAGCAAACTGCGCATTGTGATACCAGCGCAAGCAGCGGTGGACGACAAATGACCGGCAAAGGCTAGATGGGGGAGGGATTGAAAGTTCTCTCCATCCACAACTGTTTAAAAAGGGAAAGAAAGCTTGGCAATTCCAGAATTCGCGTACGGAACAAGCGGATAGAGTGGGTGAAAAGAGGGTACACCACCGTGCTAGAAAAGAGTCATAGAATCGAAAGGGGGTGTGTGGGTGGAAAGAGAGGCACATGTTGGCTTTCTTTTCCGCTTGCTTTGTGCCTTCCTTAGAGTCCCGTAGCCGATCACGGACTTGACTATGAATTACGGCGTCATTATTGTGCCTAGAACTGGAGGGCTTTTCTCGGCTTCTTGTTTGTAGTCCCCACGGCATCCATCGGCAGACGATGCGTTTTTCGCTCATCTTTATTCAAGCTTTTCTTGTTGAATGATGATGTAGGAATAACTGGGACCGGGCCGGAGGCTGGATCCTCGCTCACGCCCCAGAAGGTTACGTGATGAGTCTGTTCGCCTCACCTGAGGGGCCAGCAAGATGGAGCACCGCGGAAGACTAGATTTGCTTCGATGGTTCAATTGGGGCCTCGCGGTTTGAATTAAAAACGTTTCCACATGGCTTTTGACGGGGGGGTTCTCAAGGGCCACCCTGGTGGTGGCTGACCGCCGGCAAGTGGCTTGCAAGTTGGGCCTTTATTTAATTTTCTCACTGGCCTGCTCTGCCTATCACGCTATTGCTGAGGACGAGAACCACGAACTGAGCAAGTAGAGAAGCAGTCAGGTGCGGCCTGATCAGGGTGAGGGGAGAGCAGAGAATGACGGCCGGTTAAACGAGGTTGAAGAGGTTTATTGTGGTGCCAACTTGTCGAGCAAGGGTGCTGCGGCATTGCATCGCCCCTGTGATGGATGGTTGACGAGTGGATGGGAAAAAGGACCAAATATAGTAGGGAGTTGAGGCAATATCAGATTGAAGTTGCGGGCTGCAGCAAACAGCTGCAATGTGAGGCAGTAGCCTGTTCCTGGGCAGACCAAGGCTCCTCATTATTATTAGTAGGTACCTTTCTAGATTATGTGATGTTGATAATGCTCCTTTATATTAGCGGGAGAGATAAATAGTAGAGATGACTGCACACCGCTATATGTAATTTTGTATCATTTGATCAATAGCTACATAATGATTCGTAGTCTCCTTCTGTTCACTGTTAAACCACTGGCGGGTGCTAAGAAGGCCACAGCTAGGGCTCGATTCATGTACTGCATGGGGTCTGAAGCCACTGTTGTCGGTACCTAGGTACTCAGTAGATTACGCGCTGCTGCTGTCGGTCGACAGCCATTCGGTGAGCCATATTAACTAGGTAGGTACCTACAGTTTGATGGCGATTTGCTTTGAAATACCTTGGACCCACTGTCCTTGGCAAAACTATCAGTAGAGAGAGGCACCTGCGCCACTCCACACCTCAGCCACCAAACATCAGCCATTATTACTGACATTTGCAAGCTTTTCTTCAGTAGTTTTCACCCCTCCCTCCATCAACCACCTGTCCAGTCAAGGCAAATAGGAAGAAATAAACTCAATACAACCCTGTTCATCGGTTTCGGCTGCCAAAACCCTGGGCTTGCATTGTCATTGTTCATCTCTTTCCCTCTTTCCCTCTCAGTCAACGAACCCACTTCTTCAGCTTGCTTCTGAACGACGCCATGCTTCGCCAAACGATAACGACGTAGCAGCGCATACACACACCGCACCACGCACCACGCACTACACGTATACCAATGGTCCAGTACATCTTTACCCCGTGGCGCGACCGCCAGGAGCTGCTCCTCGTCCGCGACCAGCTCTACGCCGACACACAAGACGATGCCGATCCCGATGCCCGTCGCGCCCGTCAAAACCTCGCCGTCGCCCGCATCTCCATGTGGGTGCATCGAGGCAACTGCCCGCACATGGTGGAGTCGACCGCCCTGCTCTTCGCTGCGGTCCTCAGCGATAATATGGCCGCTACTCAGAGCGCCGGCTCTTCCACTTATGCCGTCCGAGCAGCTTATTCGGCGGCCTTTAGTCGGTGAGCTTTTTCTTGTGACCTCGCTTGTCTTCCCTCTACGTCCTCGCCTGTCCGCTTTTCGAAAGTTTAGAAACGAACCCTGTATCGTTACATCCTCCCAGCGACGCGGAAGCGGCGACGGAGTCTGGCGTGTACGCAGTACAATACGGCACGAACTCCGGAAACAAGTCGCACAATCGTACAAACTATTCGGTCATCGTAAAAAAGAAACTGAGGAGAAATCACTGTATGCTGTAGGGCCATAAATTCGGCTAACTGGTCTGGGGTCTGTTCCCTCCACTCTCCTACAGATTCGTCACTGGTCTCCTCGACGGCCACCAAGACAAGCTGCGCAAGCAGAGCATGTATTCACTCGCCAAGACGATAGGCTTGCCGGCAACCTTTGTCGAGCTGCGCCATCAGGCCACCCACGAGCAGCTGCCTTCTCTCGCAAAGCTGCGCCCGGCCGCGCATACGGCCCTGGACTGGATCTGGCACTATTACTGGAAGCAGCTCGACCAAGCCAGCGACGCTCCTGCGCCGCAAGATCCTTGCAAAGAGGCGATCCTATGCTACCTACGCGAAGAGGACGAGAATCGCAGGCAGACGCTGATTGCGCGCGAGCTGAGCAGGTGGAAGATGGACAAGCTCATGGCTGCCATCAAAGAGTTGCAAGCGACGCTCCCCGGAAACCAGGTATATCTGAAATGTATGAAGCTGAAGCAAGAGCTGCTCGCGATGGAAAAGGCCAAGCCGCATGCGCCAGCAGCCGCAGAAACCGATCCTGCTTCGCAAGTATCGAAGCCGGCAACGTCTGAAGGAAATGGTACTCAGGAAGACGAATCAGACGACGACGATATTGGCTGGTCCAAATACAAAGGACAGTGGAAGCCAAAACCGATTGGCATTGTATGATGTAGTGCTCTGTATGCAAGGCGTTTCCTTTCAACTAGATACCCCAGCTCGACGCTATTCAACGGCGTAGACCTTGACAGATCACCGCGAACCGACATGTCAAGTACGTTGCTCTGGCATTTAATCAAGAATAAAGTCAAAGAAATGAGAAACAAAGAATTAGATGATCTCGCCATGATTAGTCGTCGCGTGAATTGTTGCATTGTGTCAACAGTCGTCCCAATATTGATGCTTACAAATCGACGTCATACATGTGGATGACCTCGGGGAGCTTCACATAGCTTCCCTTTCCACCCCGCCTTAGTACACAGCGTTCTGACAGCTCTCCAATCGATAGCGTTTCGCGAATAAGCACCATCTTAAGTGCGCACTTGTATAAAAACTCATGAATAGACTGATTCCGCGACGGCCCTTTTTACGACACAATATCGGGTATATTTCTGCGGCCGTACGCTTCTCTCCTCGCCAACATATCCACCACCCATTTCAACCGGGACTCCAAGTGCTGACGTATTTCATAGCTCGCCGTCTCTCGCGCCATGCATATCCAATCCATTCCCATGTGTAAGTTTCGCGAAGCCAAGTCGGCGGTGAGAGCAGCGAGAGGAAAGGAGGTGATGACCCCGAGAGACGTTGACACGATGAGATGCGGCGAGTTCTAACACGCATCACAGGGGTGGGCACCAGCAACAACTATGCCTATCTCGTGGTCGACGATAAATCTAAAGATGCCGTCATAATTGACCCGGCCAATCCCCCAGAGTATGTGTTATCGCATGTAGACAGTATAGGAGGGCAGCACACCAGAGACTGACTGTTGCAGAGTCGCGCCTGTTCTCAAGGATGCCACCGCCGCCGGCAAGATTAACCTGACGAGCATCGTCAACACTCACCAGTAGGGGCCCCGTTGTCATATTGCATTGCATCAGGCCGGGCTAACGGCAGTCTAGCCACTGGGATCATGCGGGCGGCAATAAGCAGCTGGTAAGCTTCATCACCAACGGATGTACAAGGTTGTTGGTTCGCTAACATGGCGCAGCTTGAGGATCTTGGCAACCCCAAGCTCGGAATCATTGGCGGCAAAGACTGCGAAGGCGTCACGCAGACCCCCAAGCACGGGGAAGTCTTCAAGATTGGCGACATTTCCGTTAGAGCCGTCCATACGCCCTGCCACACCCAGGACAGCATCTGCTACTACATGGAGGACAACACGGGCAAGGCCGTCTTTACCGGCGACACGCTCTTTATCAGCGGTGAGTACTGCTCTCCTCTGTCCTCCGCTCTCATTTTCGAACTGTGTCTGATCACTGACTCAATTTCAGGATGCGGTCGCTTCTTTGAAGGCAACGCCACCGAGATGGACGAGGCTCTGAACAAGCGATTAGCTGCCCTTCCGGATGACACTGTCGTCTACGTGAGTTTCTGCCAAACTAGCCACCTAGCACGAAGCCGCAACCAGAGTGCTAATAAAGATGTAGCCTGGCCACGAATACACCAAGGCCAACGTCCAGTTTGCCATTTCTGTTCTGCAAAGCGAGCCCGTCAAGGCGCTGCAGGACTTTGCCGAGAACAACAAAGTCACCACTGGCCGATTCACCATTGGTGATGAAAAGGTACGTTGATGTCGGGCAGCTTGGCAGTGGAAAAGAGGTTCTCTGACTGACCAATCGCTAGAAACACAATGTCTTTATGCGTCTCGACGACCCCGTCGTGCAAAAGGCCACTGGCGCCACCGACCCTGTGAAGGTCATGGCCCAGCTGCGCGAGATGAAGAACAGCTTCAAGTGAGAAGTAAATCTAGCTCTCGATTACAGGCGGCGCAGGAAGGTTGTGCTAACGCGGGCGTGCAGGCCACCTGAACCCAAAATGTAGAATCACATGTAGTAGTTGTTGCTCATGATTTGTTTTATAGATGGAAAATGCTGGCGAGACAATATCTATGGTTCATCCCGGGCATAGGGGGCAGATAATATGAGAATGCCAAATGTCGTAGCAGCGCGAATTTTCACGAATATTGAAGCAAGTCATAGAAGAAATAATGTCTCCAAGAACAGACAGGCAAAGCTGGACGAGCCAGAACATATGCCGCGGGCCACTCATTGGACTCAAGACTTATTTTTTGAAGGAAAAACAGTCTTGGCTGGTGTTTGTTATTGCTTCACTGTCCACACTTGCTCGCCCTGGTGAAGAAAGAGGCGGCAAGCTCTAGCAAATTTTGAAGCGAGTTTTTGTGTGTCATCGGTCACGGTCAAGTAATATCGGTTCGGCAGTCACGTAAGATCGTTGTGCGTCGCGCGTCGAAACAAACCTATTTGAGAGCAGTTTACATGAAACAATTGGAGACTGGAGAGTACTATTCGCCGTCGATCCAACGTTTGAACTGTCATCGAGGGCAAAAAGGAGTTGGGCTGCGGCAACTCTTTCATGCTTGTTGGTAGGGAAAAGAAATTTTGAAAAGTAGTTGAAAGATATTTGTACACTTGTTGTAGTGGGTTCCAGCAGCACCGCACTGTCTGACAACAGCTTTCGCACTGTATGTCAGCACTGTGAGTGACCCGTGAAGATCGAGCTGCATCACCGATTTGACCTGTCCCTGGTGCACAACACAACCACGTCGCGAGACCTCAACCTGTACTCTGAATAATCTGCAAATGGTAACTCTTGCCACTAACAAATGTCATTCTCATCTTTTCTGTCGACTACTAACGTTGTACCGCTACTCAGCCACCGAAGCGCAAGCCCGCGGCGGCGGCGACCACCGCGCCCAGAGCACCGCGCCAGTCCAAGCTCGCAAAGGAGCACAACGTGTCGGCGCAAGAAGAAAACGAGATCCGGGAAGCCTACAGTCTCTTTGCGGAGCCCATGGATGGGGAAAAGCACGGCGTGTTGCCGATAGACGACGTAAAGTCTGCGCTCATGTACGTTGGTTTTTTGGGGGGGGGGGGGGG